>QLSR01000054.1:2872354-2994167 GCA_031780015.1 Citrullus colocynthis
GGGGGGGGGGGGGGGGGGGGGGGGGGGGGGGGCTTGCTATAGGCATGGGCAGGCCCAGCAGCCTCCAGTTGACTTCAGCTAGCAGTCTCCTATTTTCAAGCCGATTTTTCAGAGCTCCAAAATACCTTTTCCTTTCAAATAAAATTCAAATAAAAATTATGGGACTCAAGGGTAATCTCTTAACTGACTTACCAAGAAAATTTAGCTTTAAAAAACCTTCTCGAGCATCCTTAAAAAAATTCTCCAAAGTTAACTTGTTTGGTTTGCTTGATTTCTGCGACAACATTCGGTATTTTCAAGCTTTCTCAAGCTTCTTGACCCCAAATCACTCTGGCAGCCCTAGATTGGATTCCTAACTCACAGAGCTTTCTTTGGTACAAAAATGAAGAAAATGGAGCCAATGAATCGGGTGAACTGACGTTGTAATTGAGCTGCTTGCTTAGAGTTCGAGCTACTGCCCAGTCCAACCAATCAGCTTTGGCCACACACCTACTTGCTTCAACGTGGCTTCTTCTCTTTTCTTCTCATCCTGGCTAATCCAAATTAAATATAACATTCCTTTAAATAATCATTTTAATTTAATGTAGTATTTATTGCTTAATTTTTCATTTCCCCTAAATTATTTCCAACTTGTTGACCTTTGACTTGAGATTTTCCTTCAACACTTAGCAAAATTTTTTCTCCTAAGTCCAGCCACACTTCCTTGTTCAACTACACCCTTATCTCCATCTCTTTTGTTCCTTATTAAAATTAAATGGAAGAAGAAAGTAATCCTAGTTACTTAAACATGCACTTTAATTCCACCTACCTTCCTACTCATTCAAACCAACCCTAGCCAACCTTTAATCATGAGTTTTATCTTTTGTTAAAGCAAAGGAAAATAGAGATTAGGACTTACATGGAATGTCTATTAGACGGGAATATTGATAAGAAATTGTCATCCATAGCCGTAGATAATTATAGTACAAATAACTCTATGGTTAATATGCTTGTTGATAGTCTATCTGAAAACTTAATCTTCAATGGGAGTTTATTTCATATGTGGTGTTGTGCTCATATTATGAATTTAATTGTGAAAGGGGGGCGAGGGTAAATTCCCCCCACTGGGGCGAGGAAGGGGAACCCCCACCCGCCTCGCCCCTGTTGCCAACCCTATGTACAATCCTCGAACACTACCAGACACCTAATAAATAGTTTATAATTCTCAGCCAAACATCAAGCTCAAGACTCAAGATAAGCTAACATATAATAACAGGCTTTCATTCATCAATTTAAAAGCAACATATGATTACAAGCTCTCACTCCTTAAAACTCTATATGTACAATGCATGTCTTATGTACAAACATTTACAATGTGTACAAACTAGTAGCAGGTCCAGATGAGTTGTTATGCTAAGCACCCCAATTTCGCTCGCTACCTGGAAAACAAAAAAAATAAATAATGGAAAACATGAGCTAGGTTGCTCAGTGAGTGATAAGTTCAGAAAACCATGCTTAGCATCAAACCTGGCAAAAACATGCTCGATAAACAGTATTAAAATTGTAAACATTTCATCATCGAGAACTATAAAGTTCTGCATATGCCTGAAAGATTTTCCGTAGTTGAGGCTGAGTGAAGCTCAGTGCTACTTAATGTCAAAAACAACCTTAGTTGGGGTAGAGTAATCTCGACACACCAAACATCGAATAACCTTAGTTGTGTGGAATAATCTCAACACAACAGCATCAAATATGCCTCTATGTGCGTAGGAATCATAACCCGGGTTGCCCGTATAACTTCTCAAGTCCTTCAGTATCGAGTCCCATATATAATATTTAGGTTGCCCATATCCGTGGCCTTTTGTAAACCCTACTTTCATTTCTAAGTACCTAACTTGAGTATGTAATATTGTTGTCAACCTATTTGCATTTTCTTGTTTATATTTAAAGGAGTAGAGGAAAGCTGAAGAAGTTAGGCTTGTGGATTAAGCCGAGAATACTTTTGGTAAGTCTAATCATAAACCCTTATGAGATATATCAAGTTTGGAATTTAGTTTGTCAAGCTCATTGGAATGTAAAAGACTTAAAGAGGATATCACCATTTGAACCAAGATGGAATGAAGCTATTAAGGATTATTAGTATTATTATTTTATCATTAACAATTAAGTAAAAGGTAAATTAAAGAAAAAAATTTGGGAATTTAATAGAGTTAGTGGATAATAACAATAATAATAAGAAAGGAAAAAAGGGAAAGTGGAGAGTGAGTAGGTGGTGGAGAGGTTAAATGGAAAAAGGAAACTAACTTTTCCTAACTCTTTGCCGACTTCCCATTCCTCTAAAAATTGAAACAAATCAGGGTTCTGCAACTAGGCATCAAAAGGGAGAAGGAGAAGAAATAGGTGGATTCGAGTAGAATTTTGAGGAGGAATTTGGTGATATTCGAAGAGAAGGTGAAGTTGTTCTGGAATTCGAGCAATCTGCACAGGTTGTGATGTTTGAAGGACAGCGAGCTGTAGAGATCGAGTTTTGAGCTGAAACTTTGAGATTAGTAAGTTACTCATTTTTTAATAACTTTTGTGAAGGATGTTTGAGCTGAATGTGAAGGGAAACAGATGAAATTTTAGATAGAAATGATTGGTTTGATTTTTCGAGTAATCTAGAGTAGAGTGGAGAAATTTTGAGTTATCTATCGAACAAAGGGGAGTTAGACCCTGAACTTTTTAGGTAAGCTAGTAAACTCACTTCTCTACAAATTTGTAAAAGAAAGTCAATTCTAATTTAGGTTGGAAATACTATTTTTAGCACTTGGAAGTAAAGATAGTAAGCATGGAGCAAGACAAGTCGCTGGTCTCGTTGTTTGTCTCATAAATCTCACTGATCTTGCTAGTCTTGCTGGTCTCGTTGGTCTCACTGGTCAAGTAAGTCTCGCTGGTTTGCTTGGTTTCGCTGGTACAGATCTCACTAGTTCTCACTAGTGTAGATCTCTCTGGTTTGAATAAGTCTCACTGGTTGTGTAGTCTTGCTAGTAGTTTGGTCTCACTAGTGAACTAAACTTCAATGTAAGAAACATTTGTTATACATTAATGGAAATCCTAAGGAATCTAATGGAGGGAATTATATTATTTCAGGCTGAGAAGAGCTAGAAAAGGCTTATAACCCATTAAGGGCCCGAGACAAGTAATGAATGACAATTTTTATTTAAAATAAACTTTATTTTATACGAAGTTTCAATTATGCTCAAGTATGTTTGTAAGCATGCTTTTAAGTTTATATTTCACAAGTTTTATTGTGCAACTATGACTTTCCAAGCATGAATTTAGAATTTGATTTGTACATGAGTTTAAGATTGAAGGCATGCAGTTTGAATTATTTTGAATTTTATAAGAATGATGGTTGATGGTTGAACTAAAAACTCTGAAGTTTCACGAGCTCTTGTTTATTAGCAATTTATTTTCAAAAGCATGTTTAGTTTTTAAAACAACATAAAATGTTTCCAATGCCAAAGGACGCGGAGAAGGCATATGGGCAGCCTGAATATAGAGATGGTTTCCAATACCGAAGGACACGGAGAACGCATGTGGCAGCCTAAATATTATATATGGGACCTGGTACTGAAGGACTTGAGAAGGTATACGGGCAACCCAGGTTATAATTCCTATGTGCACATAGGGGTATATTCGACGCTGTTGTGTTGAGATTACTCCACACAGCTAGGGTTATTTGACGTTGGGTGTGTCGAGACTACTCCACTCCAACTAAGGTTGTTTTCGATGTTGAGTAGCATTGAGCTCTGCTTCGCCTCAAGGAAAATTTTTCAGACTTATGTTGAACTTTATGGTTTACGATGATGAAATGTATATGGTTTTAATACCGTTTATCGAGCATGTTTTGCTGAATATGATGATGAGCTATTTACTGTTTTATCACTGATTTCGAGGCATGATTTTGTTGTATTCTTAAGTTAAGTAAGGGTTTTTCGAACTTGTTACTCACTTGGCAACCTAGCTCATGTTTTCTATCATTTTTCTATTTTCAAAATAGCGAGCGAAACCGGGGTGCTTAGCCTACATAACAACTCATCTGGGCTGCTACTAGTGTGTATACATTGTAAATATTCGTGCATCAGACTTGTGTTGTACATATGGGAGTTTAAGGAGTGGAAGCTTGTAATCATATGTTGGTTTTCAGTTGATGAATGAAAGTTTGTACTTGTATGCTAGCTTATTTAGAGTTTTGAGATTAATGTTCGTCTATGTATTACAAACTGTATAATAGGTGCTTGGTCCAGTTTTGAGAATTGTACAGGTTGACAGTAGATGTTGTAAAAGAGTCGATGCCTGCTGTCCTCACACCTTTTCCTAGGTTAAGAGGGTATTTAGGAGAGGGTGTGATAAGTTGGTATCAGAGAATAAGAATTTGGGAAGTGAGGTCATTCATAGTAGCTAGGAGCATGTTAAATCTATAATATATTGATGTTATGCTGTATTATAGGAAACATGCATCGACGGACCAGACGAGGTAAGCAAGCAGACGCTGGAATGTCGCACGCTATCGGTGACCTGAGAGAGATCTATGAGGGAGAGTCTAGCAACCCTCAAGTGAATGTGAACATGGAGGATCAAATTTTTCAATAGAATAGCACAGAGATTGGCAGCTAGTGTTCAGTCAGCTTAGGGAGATCTTGAGAAAAAGTACGAGATTGAGAGGTTCAAAGCCTTAGGTGCTCAGGTGTTTGAGGGTACCACCGATCCTACGGATGCAGAAGTATAGTTGAATCAAGTGGAAAAATGCTTCAGGGTTATGCATTTTCCTGAAGACAACAAACTTGATCTAGTTACTTATATGCTCCAAAAGGGGGTTGAGGATTGGTGGAGACTAATAGAAAACAAAAGACCTAATGCAAACCCTTTGACATGTTTAGATTTCAAGAAGGCTTTTTCAAGATAAATATTATCCTAAGTCTTACTGTGATGAGAAGAGGAATGAGTTATTAAGATTGGTGAAGTATGATTGTGGCGGAATATGAGAAGAAATTTACAAAATTAGCTAAGTATGCTATGGCGCTAATAGCAGAAGAAGCTGATAAGTGCAAGTGTTTCGAGGAAGGCTTGCGGAGTGACATAGGTACTCTAGTGATGGTGAGTATGGAGTGGATGGATTTTGCAAAGTTAGTTGAAGCTGCCTTGAGGGTTGAGAAAAGCCTGGCAGAAGGGAAGACAAATAAAGGAGGAAAGAGTAGGACAAGCATCTAGTACATCTCGAAAACAATCTCACCGAGGTGAGGGTCGACGTTTTGCACCAAGAGTTTCTGGTAGGGGAAATTTCAAAGCTCAGTCAAGTGATCGTATTTCACAGAGGGTTCCAGAGGTGGTGGTTCGCGGAAAAACATCAGATCATACGGACGGTTCGCAATTTAGCTAACCCAGTGAATGGATAGCCAGTACAGCAAGGAAACCATTTTGTGGTACGTGTGGTAAGTACCACTAGGGTCAGTATGCAGGAGGGGCTAATGTTTGTTATAACTGTGGCCAGCCAGGTCATTTCAAGAGAGTTTGCCCTCAATTGAGAGTAGGAAATGAGGCAGGACAGAGAGCAGTATCAAAAACTATAAATTAGTTGAAACAAGAAACAGGTGCAGATGAGGGCAGTAGTGGTGGCAGACGGAGAGGCCAAGTCGACAGGCCTAGGCAGCAAGGTAAAGTATATGCTATGACTCAGCAGGAGGCTGAGGAGACTCTAGATGTGGTGATGGGTATGCTAACTCTTTGTTCTAAGCATGTTCATGTGTTAATTGATTCTGGTGCTACGCATTCGTTTGTTTCCCGTGTGTTTGTGGTGCATGTGAATAGGAGTTCAAAGCCTTTGCTTAATACCTTATTTGTGCATACTTCTGTAGGTGATTCTGTAATCATAGAGCATGTTTATTATGATTGTGAGTTGGTGATTGATAATGTGGTTTTGTTGGTGGATCTGTTTGATGCGCACTTTCTGTGTTATCGCAAGTGTACAGGTCAAGTTATAATATAAGACGTTTAAGTTCCGAATATCGTTCCACTGAGGATCCAATTGTGAAGGTCTAGATTACTTAATTATTCTATAATTGAATCAATTTTATTTGAGGATTCGACTTCAGTTGTGATTTAAGAAAAGCTAATAAGAAAAGCAAGTAAATTTGGAATACAAGAGTCAAAGAGAGTTCTAGAGTATTGAATCCTTATTTAATTCATTATGCAACATTCTAGGGTTCATGGATTTTATTGCAGTTCATATGCTTAAGTCTAGAAACATAAATTTGAGTTATTTTCTATCAAAAATAACCTTTTCTCATGCAACCTAATTGATTACTAACATCTTGAAACCAATAAAAGTTACATGGCATTAAGAGTAGTCTTTAGCAACCTTCATTATTAACCTAACTATCCACATGATAGATTAACAACAATTCATTGTTATAGATTCAATTAGACATACAATTACTTCAATCATACATCTAATCTAACATGCATTCATGGCCATTGTAAACTCTATTTTCATTTGTAATTACTAAACGTAAGTACGTAGTACTGATGTGGACTAAATTATTTTCCCTCTTGTAGATTGAAGGAAGAAGTGAAGGAAGTCAGAAATATTTTTGGTAAGAGAATTCAAAATCACTACGAGGTAAATCGAGTTTAGGACTTACATTGTTTATTATTTAAAAAAAAAAGCAAAAACAAAAATAATAATAAATAAAAGATGGATTTTAGAAATTAGAAGGGAGAAAAGAAAGGAAATGTTAAGCTTTATGGATTAATGAAGTTTAAAAAAACAATAAAATAAAATAAAATAAAATTTAAAAAAATAAAAAAATAAAAAAAAAATAAAATAATAAAAAAAAAGAGAAAGTGGAAGCAAGAGTTGGTGGTGGGGTGTGTAAAGGGTGACCAACCTAATCCACAGCTGAGTGTCAAGGGAAGGAAAAAGAAGGAGTCTAGGGCAAATTGGAATTGATTTCTGATCGAATTAGTGGTGCAATTAAAGTTGACATGGAAGGTAGGTCTGGTATCGCGCAATCTGAGCAAAGTCTGGTGTTTGGTGAATAATATACTGAAGAGACCGAGTTCGAAGCTGAAAGTTTGAGGTTAGTAAGTTAACTCAATTCTTAACAACTTTTGTGAAGGATGGTTGAGCTGAATATGAAGAAAAAGAGGTTTAATTTTAGGTGGAAGTGACTGATACGGATTTTCAAGTGATCTGGAGCAAGGCGAAGTAAATTTTGATTATCAGACAAATGAAGAGGCATTGAGTTCTGGAATTTTTCGATAAGTTAGAAAACACATTTCTTTACAAGTTTGTAGAAGGAAAGAAGTTCTAATTCGGGCTGAAAATACAACTTTTATAAAAGTGAAGACAGAAGCGAAGACAGTAGCAGAGTGAGACAGGTTTCGCTAGAAAATCAGCGACACTGAAGACGTGAGAGTGAGTAGTGAGATCAATCTTGCTAGGTCTCGCTGGTCAAGTAAGTTTCACTAATTTTTGCTTAGTCTCGCTAGTGCATATCTCGCTGAGTTTTGCTTAGTCTCGCTAGAGCAAATCTCGCTGGTTTGGACAAGTTTGCTACACTTTAACAGGAATTCTAAGGAATCTAACAAAGGAAATTAAACCATGTCACACCGAGAGGAGCTAGAAGATGTGGATAACCCTTTAAGGGCCTGGGACAGGTAGTGACTGACAATTTTATTCAAAATAAGCATACTTTATACAAAGTTTTCATGCTATTTACCGTTGCTTGGAAACATGTTCTTATGTTTATACTTTTCACGGGTTTTAAATGTGCTATGATGACTATTTGCTTAAAGAAAACATGTATTTCCATGTAAATGTATATTATGGTTTTGCATTGGAAATATTCGAAGCATACTATTTATTAACCGAGTTTTACGAAAGGCATGATATTTATTACTTTATGATTTTATAGAAGCACGATGATTGTTAAGGAATTTGTGAAAGTCTGAAATGTTATAAGCTCGTGAATTTTTATTATGTTATTTTCAAAGTATGTTGCTTTTGAATTATGTTTTTGAGAAGGCTCCCAATGTTGAAGGACTCGAAGAAGGCATGTGGGTATTCGGGATATAGAAATTGTTCCTAAGGTTAAAGATGTAAACCCTACTTTCATTTTGAAAGAGTTAAATGTAAGAACATAGTACCGATATGGACTAAATTGTTTTTCCTCTTGTAGATTGAAGGAAGAAGTGAAGGAAGCCGGAAATATTTTTGGCAAGTGAATTCTAAATCATTACGAGGTAAATCGAGTTTAGGAGTTACTTTGTTTATTTGAAACCAAAATAAAATAAAATAAAAAATAAAAAATAAAAAAATTAGAAATAAAAGAAAGAAAGAAAGAAATAAAAAGAAAGAAAAGGAAAGGAAAGAAAAAGAAAAAAAAAAGAAAAGAAAAGAAATGAAAAAAAATAGTGGAGTAAGTCGGTAGCCCGTTTAAGTGTGTGAAGCTGAGTTTCGATCATTTTCTTCATTTTCAAAGATTCAACCGACTTCATCTTTCAAAAGTTGAGCGACGAAGAGAGGTAGAAGAAGGAGTTTAGGGCAAATTCATGTAGAATTCTGGTCGGTTTCGTGGTGTAATTGAAGCTGGAACAGAAGGTCTGGTTGCTGTCGTGCAATCTGAGCAAGGTCTGGTATTTGGTAAATAGCGAGCTGTAGAGATCAAGTTTAGGGCTGAAAGTGTGAGATTAGTAAGTTAACTCAATTCTTAACAACTCTTGTGAAGGATGGTTGAGCTGAATGTGAAGAGAAACATGTTAAAGTTTAGATGGAAGTGACTGATATGGGCTTTTCGAGTGATCTGGAGCAGTGCGAAGTAAATTGAAAATATCTGTTGAACGAAGAGAAGTTAAGCTCCGAAATTTTGAGGTAAGTTAGAAAACACATTTCTTTACAAGTTTGTAGAAGGGAAGAAGTTCTAATTCGGGCTGAAGATATGAATTTTAACAGATAGAAGTGAAAATAGAAGCAAAGACAGAAGCAGAATGAGACGGGTATCGCTAGAGGAAGCAGACACACTGAAGGTATAAGGGTGAGCAGCGAGACGAGTGTCGCTGGTGTTGCTGGAGGTTTTTTGTCTCACAACTCTCGCTGGGTATCACTCGGTATCGCTAGATATTGCTAGTCTCGCTTGTGTCACTACTCTCGCTAGTCTCGTTGATCAAGTAAGTCTCGCTGGTCTCGCTAGTTCACAATATCGCTTTTACAGTTTGGTCGTTTGCTTAAATTTGTTGGTTTAGTCTCGCTAATGGTCTGAATCTCACTCATTAGTGAACTCTTTTATGAAATGTAGCCTCGGTTGAGCATTTCTTTGTGGAATATAGTCTCGGTGATGGTTTTCTTCATGAAATAGAGTCTCAGTGGTGAATAATAGAAAGGTATAAGGCTTGTTTGCTATGTAAAAAGGAATTTTAAGGAAATCTAACAAGAAGAAATGTACAATTTCAGGCCGAGAGAAGCTAGAAAAGGCGTATAACCCACTAAAGGTCCGAGACAAGTAGTAAGTGACAATTTTATTCAAAATGAGCCTACTTTAAACAAAGTCTTTATGTTGTATGATTATGTTTGAAAACATGTCTATGTGTTTATGCTTTCCACGGGTTTTAACGTGCTATGAGGATTATGTTCACATTATGTGTTTTACATTGGAAAGCATTTGAAACATGCTAGTTGATAAACGAGTTTTACGAAAGGCATGCTATTTGTTAACCTATGATTTTATGGAAAGCATATCATGTTAATGAGATTGTGAAGATTTGAAATGTTATAAACTCGTGAATTTATATTATGCTATTTTCGAAGCATGCTGTTTTTTAATAATATTTTTGAAAAGGCTCCCAATGCTGAAGGACAAGGGGAAGGCATGTGGGTAGCCGGGATATAGAAATGGTTCCCAATGTTGAAGGACTTGGAGGAGGCATGTGGGTAACCTGAGTATAGAGATAGCCTCCAATGTTGAAGGACTCGGAGAAGGCATGTGGGTAGCCTAAATCTCGTATATGGGACCCGGTATTGAAGGACTTGGAGAAGGTATTCGTGTCACACCCCCTCCCAGATTACCCACTTTACCTAGGAGTAGGTGCAACCTATACATATATACGTCATCTTATATATTGAAACACAATTCAATACCGAATCAAATTTACAAACTTCTATACTGATGAAAACATTATGAGGTAATCATAAGTTATACAAGTGTATTTGTTCAGCAGCCAGTACAAAACCCACACTCGTTATGCTACGAAACCATATATGACAAAATATGTACTTAAACTGAGTATTTACAACTGTCCCAGAGAACTAAAACCAAATAAGCCCAGACGAGGATCTTCTGTAGGCTAGATGTCCTGGGCACGCTCGCTACCTGAAACAAACAACAATAAACAAAAAGGCGTGAGCTTAAAGCCCAGTTAGTGACTAAAATATCAATTATAATCTAATTCTTGAGTTAATGTTGTTTATAACATTAATATGTATCTTATTAGTACAAGTTGATGGATCACTCATACCAGTTAACAAAATAACATAGATACCTTTCTAAGAAGCAGCGGAGCAAAGCTCAACGCTATTAACCTTATATCAAGTATTTCGTCCCTAATATTCATATATTCATGTATTCATACATTCATATGCCTTCACGTTTAGTCCTTCGGCGTTTCAACACTCAAGTGCCTTCTCATAATATCCCTCAGCACCGAGTTTCATTATATATTTCACTGCTCAAGTGCCTTCACTCATGGTCCTTCAGCACTGAGCTTTCATGTACTGATTTTGATATGCCTTCTCACGAGGTCCTTCTGTAAGCATTCATTCATATTACTAAGTCTTAGGACAAGGCAATTGAAATGTGGCCATGCGTTGTTAGAGGAGAAGTAGCCGAGAATGAGAGCAAAATTTTGGTTAAGTGTTGGCCAAGACTATGTGTTGGTGAATGAAGAGGAAAGTTGAACTCTTTGAGTGGTCATGCATTGCTGATGGAATCACGAAGGGTTGTGAGCTGAAGTAGCTACCTGCGTTGGAGGATAAGTGATCATTGGCGGGGGAAGAAATATGCTTGAACCACCATGCGTTGGTAAGGCCAGGCGCTGAAGTCACTTTGTTGCGCTAAAGTCACTTTGCGTCGAAGATAGTGATCTCGATGCGACGAAGATAGTGGTGTGAATGACTGAGTTGTATGCTTCAAAAGTAGGAGGCGTTGAGGGTGGTTGTTTGCTAAAGGGCATTGAGGATAGACTGCGTTGAACGCCTTATCTTGAATTAAGAAGGGAAACCCCGCGCGCCAGCCTGCACCAGAAAGTTAAGTCGGCAATATATATATAGGTGAGTAGCTTGAATAATTAATCATTTTTAGAAATTTTCGAGAAGTTAAGTCGGTTCCATTTCTGAGATAAAACTATAAGAAAAGAAGAAGAAGGTGTTCTTGTAGATTTCGGACAGAATTTACTCGTTTTGATATCGAAATCTAAGCTGGAACTGCACGATATCAGCGGATGCATAAGCCGGACAGTATCAGATGTTTGGAGTAAAACAAATCGAAGAGATTGAGTCTAAGGTTGAAATTTTAAGGTTAGTAAGTTAACTCAATTTTAAACAGCTTCTATGAAGGATGTATGAGTTGAAATGGATTAGAAACATGTAAACTTTCAGCTGGAAGTGACTGATAAGGAATTTCTGTGCAATCTGTAGTAGTGTGGAGAAATCTTGCAATATCTGACTAACGAGGACAAGTTAAGCTACAAAAATTTGAGGTAAGCTAGAAGACATATTTCTCTACAAGTTTGTAGAAGGAAAGAAGTTCTGATTTTGGCTGGAACTATAACTTTTGATCGACAGTAGTGAAGAACAAAAGGAAAAGAGGGAAGGAAAAAGCTGTGGAACATAAGTAACGCTAAAGTTTAAGCGTGAGAAGCGAGACGGGTAATGCAGGTGTTGCAAGAAGCCTTGCGTCTCACAATTCTTGTTGGGTCTCGCTGTATATCGCTGATTAGGTGAGTATCGCTAGTTTTGCTCACCCTGGTATCGCTAGTGGCGTGTAGTGAAATCCAATAACACTAGTAGTCTCGCTAATAGAGTTGAAACTCGCTCATTAAGGTTATATTGATCAAATATGAATGACTTAAGTTGGTTGGTTATGGAAAGGAAGTCTAGCCTAACCCAAGAAATGTGTATTTCAGGCCAAGAGGAGATAGGAAAGGCGTATAATCCATTCAAGGCCTAGAAAAGAGTTGTGAGTGACATTTCTTTTCTTGTTCCAATAATTATTTTATACATGACAGATTGGTTTTTCTTATTTACTGATGTTTTAGCTAAGCAATATTGAAAAGCAATTTTATAGATTGATATTGATTCATGAAATGCCCTGTTTTCTTATGAAGTGTTGATTTTGAATGGTTTTGTATAAAGCATTGTATTAAACTAAAGGAAAAATGTTTTAAAGGAGGCTCAATGCTAAAGGACATGAGAAGGCATGTGAGTTTCCCTAGGACCCAGTACTGATGGAAATGGAGAAGGTACTGGGGCAACCCGCCACGTTCCTATGTGCACATAGAGGTTATATGCTGATGCGTTGAGTTTTGCTCTGCATCGAGCCTTATTGTTTTCGACGTTGGGGCGTTGAGTTTTGCTCCGCCTCAACTAAGGGAAAAGTATCGTAACCGTACTGTTTTTCTTACGAATGGTTTAAAAACCACATATGATTTTATGCGAGCATTTAAATGTGATTTAATCAATTGAAATGATATGATTCTATGTTTTGCTCATGATGCCAAAAATTGTTTAAAGCTTGAAGGTTTTTATCCAAAAATTAATTTTATTAAATTAGTCACTCACTGAGCTATTGGCTTATGTTTTCAAGTTTTCTTTCCCCTCCAAGTAGCAAGGACGTTCCTGGTGCATTGCCTATGCCAACTCGCCTTGCTTAAGCTTCGAGTTTCCAAAAATAATTTATTTTCTCGTTGTTGTACGTGTAAATAACTTAACATTGATGGCATGTAGATTTAGTTGTTTATAAGTGGGTTATGAGAGAGTATGTTATCAAAGTGTACTGTGTACAGGAAGGATTATTATATTATGATTATGCGTTAATATGGCTAAATTCTATGAATGTATACTTATGAAATGTTTATACATGAAGTTACGTAAAATGGGACAATATGCATCACAAGAGGGGTGATGTTTATTGTCTTCACATCTCTTTTCAGGTTAAGTAGGTAATCAGGAGGGGGTGTGACACCTTCGGCATTGGAAACTATCTCAATCAATCTCACTAGTGCCTTCACTCATGATCCCTCAGCACTATGTATCATATATCTCCATAGGCCTTCACACAGGGTCCTTCGGCCGTGGTTTGCATTTAAATAACACACATACAGAAATTCACATAATATATTCGTTTCTACTTGTACATTAATAACGATGATCCTTGGACAATTAGAGAGCCACTCACAGTTTGTCTTAGGCCCCGAGCGGATTGTATGCTTTTCCGAGCTCTTCTTGGCCTGTAAAACACATTTCTCATATTAGGTTTCCTTTGAACTCCTTTTTCAAAATCATTAGGTATGCATATTAATAACTAACGATACTCTATATTACTAGCGAGACTACCAGCGAGATTCACACTACTGGGTGCTGCACTAGCGAAACTGGAGTGAATTAGACTAGCGATATCATCTTAAGGAGCGATACCTAGTGAGACTTCAGCAAAAGTTGTGAGACGCAGAGCCCTTTGCGTTTATCTGCGACACACGTTCCGCTGCTCACTCTCCTACTCCTTAGCGATATCACTGTCTAGCGACACTTGATATCACAGTTTTCTTCCTTCCCTTCAAACTCTTCCTTTATCCTGCTAAAAACCATATTACAGCCAAAATCAGAACTTCCCTCCTTCCACAATCTTGTAAAGTAGTGAGTTTCCTAGCTTACCTCAAAATTTCAGGCCATCATTCATCTTCATTTGAGAATTATTCCCAAATAACTTCGGCTGTCCTGATTTGCTTAGCAGTTCAACTCCACTTACTTCTTCCTAGAGATTAACACATTTTCGCTCAGTTTTAGCTTACACATCCTTCATGGAAGTATGTAAGAATTGATTCAACTTACTTACCTCAAAATTTCAGTTCTTGCTTCGACGCCCTCGGTTCACTCTCCTTCATACACCGATTGGTGTTCGAGTCTATCGGTAACAATCAAGCTTCTGGTTCCAGCTTCAAAATCATCATGAAATAAATTTGATTTCTACTCAAATTCTGTATAAGTATCTTCTTCTACCTCTCCTCATTGTTTGTCTGCGAAATAGAGTTAATCTGAGTTCAAAACTGTATCCAAAAGGCTTACTTATTCGATACACTCCTTTATATGTCAATATAAATCACCGACTTACCAGCTCTAACTTCATCCTCCTTCTAGAATTAGCCAGCACCACCTTCCACGCCTGGCTTTAGCAACGCATAGTCTCCCCTTACTATGTCGCTGATTGCTCCATGCCGGATAGCTGATTACCGCATGGCCCTCTCGGCCACTTTTCTATGTCCGACGCATACCATTCTTCAACGCATAAGCCATCTCAACGCATAGTGATGCCAACTTCTAGCACATAGTAGCCTTCAACGCATACTTCTATTAACGCATATGGCACCCTTCTCCCTTCACATCTTTCTCCCCGCCGAGCTGCCCTCTTCAACACATGCTTATCAGCAACAACTCTTGTCAATCTTAAACATCCTTCAACGTATGGTTTCTCATCGCATGGCCAACACTTAACCATTTTCACTCTCCCCCAACTTAGCAAATTTTCTTTACTTACTTGCCCCATAATTTCTTTTTACTTACTTTCACTTAATAACAAGTACGGGGCTTACAATTACTACCTCCTTATAAAGATTTCGTCCCCGAAATCAGAAATGGTCGATTCCTAGGCAAATAAATGGGGATATTGTTTCACCATCTACTCCTTTGGTTCCCATGTTGCTTCCTCTATCTTATGATTTCTCCATAAAACTTTAACCAATGGAATTACTTTGGTTCTCAGCACTTGCTTTTTTTCATCTAATATCTGCATAGGTTTCTCTTCATAACTTAAGTCTTCATAAAGCTCCACTGGTTGTATTTCTAACACATGACTAGGATCTGGAACATATTTCCTTAAGATTGAAATATGGAATACGTTGTGTATCCTAGACATTTCCATTGGTAGTGCTAATCGATAAGCCACGGGTCCCACCCTTTCCAAAATCTCAAAAGGTCCTATATACCTGGGGCTTAGCTTTCCTCTTTTCCCAAATCTTAGGATCCCTTTCCATGGTGATAGTTTTAAGAATACCTTATCACCGATTTCAAATTCAAGGTCTTTCTTCCTTGTATCTGCATAACTTTTCTGTCGATCCCTAGCCGCCGTAAGATTTGCTTTAATCAACTCTACTTTCTTTGTTGCAGATTGCACAATTTCTGGTCCAGTCAACTTCTTCTCACCCACTTCTCCCCAGCATACCGGGGTTCTGCATAGTCTACCATAGAGTGCTTCGTATGGTGCCATTCCAATGCTCACTTGGTAGCTATTATTATAAGCAAATTCCATCAAAGACAGATGTTCATCCCAGCTACCCTTAAACTGTAGTACACAAGCTCGTAACATATCTTCTAAAGTCTGTATAGTCCTCTCTGACTGTCCATTAGTTTGAGGATGAAAAGCAGTACTAAATTGCAACTTGGTCCCTAGCGCCTTCTGCAAACTTTCCTAGAACTTAGAAGTAAATCTAGGGTCTCTATCAGATACTACAGTTACTGGTACACCATACTGACACACAATTCTGTTCACATAAAGTTGTGCTAATCTATCCAGAGTAAATGTTGTCTTAACTGGTAGAAATCGGGCCGTCTTAGTCAGTCGGTCAACTATTACCCATACACCGTCCATACCTGTTGGTGTTCTCGGTAATCCAAATAAAAAATCCATAGTAATATGTTCCCATTTCCACTCAGGAACGGGAAGAGGTTGTAGTAATCTCGCTGACCTTTGACGTTCAGGTTTGACCTGTTGGCAAATTAAACACTTGGCCACAAATTCAGCTATTTCCTTTTTCATACCCGACCACTAATAGAATCTTCGTAATGTTCTATACATCTTGGTACTACCAGGATGCATAGCGTATGACGAACTATGTGCTTCTTCCAAGATTAACTGTTTAATTTCTTCATTCCTTGGCACACAAGTTCTGCCTTGCTTCAAAAGCACACCATCAGACTTGAGCTCATAATCTGATCTCTGCTGTGCTCTTACTTCTTCCATCAGTTTCTTTATCTCGAGATCTTCTGATTGTTTTCTTATTACCTCATCCACAAGTTTGGGTCTTAACTGGAAATGTGCTAGTAAAACTCCTGTTCTGGTTACACTCAAGCTAGCTGCATTATCTTTAAATTCCTGTAATATCACCGCTCTGATTGTATTTATTTTTCCAGCTACACTTATGTTTTTCCTGCTTAAAGCATCAGCTACAACATTTGCTTTTCCTGGGTGATAATTTATGGTACAATTATAATCCTTGATCAATTCTAACCACCTCCTTTGTCTCATGTTAAGTTCTTTCTGATCAAAGATGTATTTCAGACTTTTGTGATCCGTATAGATATGACATTTCTCTCCAAACAAATAGTTCCGCCATATCTTTAGTGCCAACACCACCGCTGCCAATTCCAGGTCATGGGTAGGGTAGTTAACCTCATGTGGCCTCAACTGCCTAGAGGCATAAGCTATAACTCTACCTTCCTGCATCAGTACACAACCTAGCCCTTGATGAGAGACATCACAATACACTTCAAACTCCTTTCCCGTCTCTGGAAGTGCCAAAATAGGTGTCGTTACCAATCTAGTCTTTAATTCTCGGAAGCTTTGTTCACAATCTTCATTCCACTCAAATTTAGTATTCTTTTTAGTCAAGTGGGTCAATGGCAATGCTATCTTAGAAAATCCTTGCACAAAACGCCGATAATACCCTGCAAGCTCCAGAAAACTACGAACTTCTGATACAGTCTTTGGTTGTTCCCACTTGGTAATTGCTTCTGTCTTCTGTGGATCTACACATACTCCTGCAGCTAAAACAATATGCCCAAGAATCATTACTTGTTTCAACCAGAACTCGCATTTGCTAAACTTCGCATATAATTTCTTTTCTCGCAGAACCTGCAAGACGGTCCTAAGATGTTCCATATGTTCATCCTTGCTTCCCGAGTATACCAGAATGTCATCAATAAACACAATTATAAACTGGTCTAGATAAGGATGGAAAATCCTATTCATTAAGTCCATAAAAACTGCTGGGGCATTTGTCAGTCCAAAAGGCATCACAAGAAATTCGTAATGTCCGTATCTCGTTCTAAAAGCTATTTTCGGTATATCTATCTCCCTGACCTTTAACTAATGATATCCAGATCTTAAGTCTATTTTTTAGAACACCGATGCCCCTCTGAGTTGATCAAACAAATCATCAATACGTGGCAAAAGATATTTGTTGCGCACAGTTACCTTATTTAATTGATGATAATCAATGCATAGTCTTAGAGTACCATCCTTTTTCTTCACGAACAACACTGGTGCACCCCATGGGGATACACTTGGTCTAATGTACCCCTTATCTACTAACTCCTGTAACTGCACCTTCAACTCTTTCAATTCTGATGGTGCCATACGATATGGTGCATGTGAGATAGGTGTTGTTCCAGGAATTAGATCAATAGTAAACTCCACCTCTCTATTAGATAGTAATCCTGACAATTCTTCGGGCACATTAGGAACTCTTGCACTACTGGTACATCTTCTAGTTCAGCTTTTCTGACTTAGCTTCTGTTACATAAGCTAAATATGCTTCACATCCTTTACTCAATAACTTCCTGGCTTTTACTGCGGAAATCACACAAGTAGGAAGAATTCGTCTCTTCCCTTTAAAAACTATCTCGATCCCAACAAATTTCACTAACCCCACTTATTTCTTAAAGCAATCAACCTTCACATGGTATTTGGATAAAAAGTCCATGCCAAGAATAACATCAAACTCTAGTAATGCTAGAGGTAACAGATTAGCGAACCACACCACATCATCAATCACAACTTCACACTCAAAATAAGCATGATCTATCATAATAGTTTCCCCAATAGGGGTGTGCACTAACAATATTTCAGGCAAGGGTTCTAGTTTCCTATCTATATGCACAGCAAATTCACCAGACACAAATGAATGGGTAGCCCCTGAATCTATCAATACATGCGCATTTTTAGAACATATATAGTAAGCATACCCGTGACTACATCTGGTGTCGTCTCGGCCTCCTGTTGCGTCACAGCAAACACCTATCCCTGCTATCTTGGTCTCCCTACAAAACCTCTCTGTCGACCTTCTTTACTTCCTTCCTCCATTTCTATTTCTTGTCTAGGCTGGTTGACTGTCTGTGATACAGTTCTCTGTGTTGCTTCTCTTCCCTTCTTAGGTTGAGGACAATCTCTTTTGAAATGCCCTGATTGTCCGCAATTAAAACAAACATTTATTCCTGCAAAACACTGCCCCCAATGATGGTTACCACAAGAAGTACAGTATGGTTTCTGTGCCAAGCTAGCCCCAGATTCATTGGGTTGACTGGACTGTGGTCGTCCTGTAGGTATAGATGTCTGAGGAAACCTCCCTCATCCCCTTTGCGAATTCCCTCCTTGTGGTCCCCCTCGAAAGAATGAACCACTAGATCGGGCTTTAAACCTTCCTCTACCAGAGACTCTTGGTGTAAAACATCATCCCTCACCTCGGTAAGTATGCTCCAGAAATGAGTTATAGTTCTGCCCAGTCCTTCCTCCACCTCTACCAGCTCCATCTCCCACCAAACTCTTCTCTACTCTCATGGTTGCTTTTACTAGTTTTGAAAAATCAGTCCATTCTGTGCTTGCCGTCACTAGGGTTCGGATTTCACTGTACAAGCCTTCCTCGAATTGCTTGCACTTATCCTCTTCTTCTGCTACTAATGCCAGGGCATACCTGGCAAGCTCGGTAAATTTCTTCTCATATTCTGCAACTGACATATTCCTTTGTACTAGATTTATAAATTCCTTCCTTAAGACTTAGGATAGTACTTTTCCTGAAAAGATTTCTTAAAGTCCGCCCATGTTAAAGAGCCCATATTTAAGTTCCGATGCTCAGTCAAATGCCACCAATCTTCAGCCCCTTTCTGAAGCATGAAAGTGACTAAATCAAGTTTCCTGTCCTCCGGACAATGCATAACTCTGAAACATTTCTCTATCTAGTTTAACCATGCTTTAGCTTCTGCAAGATCTGTGGTGCCTTCAAACACTTGGACACCTAATGCTTTAAACCGTTCTATTCCAAACTTCCTCTCAGGATCTCCCTAAGCTGATTCCATACTGGTTATCAATCTCTGTGCTATTCTGCTAAAGATTTGTTCTTCCATATTAATACTCGCCTGAGGATTACTAGATTCTTCTTCAGACTTTTGCCTCTCCTCTCCGGTAGCACGTGATGTCTTGGCGCCTTCCCGCCTACCTTGTCTGGTTCCTCTAGGCATGTTCCGATAACATAGTATGTGATCAATTTACTGTTGCATGTTCCTAACTACTATACATGATCTCACAGCCCAAAATCTTATGCTCTGATACCAAATTGTCACACCCCCTCCCAGATTACCCTCTTAACCTAGGAGTAGGTGCAACCTATACATATATACATCATCTTATATATTGAAACACAATTCAATACCGAATCAAATGTATAAACTTCTATACTAATGAAAACATTATGAGGTAAACATAAGTTATACAAGTGTATTTGTTCAGCAGCAAGTACAAAACCCACACTCGTTATGCTACAAAACCATATATGACAAAATGTGTACTTAAACTGAGTATTTACAACTATCCCAGAGAACTAAAACCAAATAAGCCCAGACGAGGATCTTCTGTAGGCTAGATGTCTCGGGCACGTTCGCTACCTGAAACAAACAACAATAAACAAAAAGGCGTGAGCTTAAAGCCCAGTGAGTGACTAAAATATCAATTATAATCTAATTCTTGAGTTAATGCTGTTTATAACATTAATATGTATCTTATTAGTACAAGTTGCTGGATCACTCATACCAGTTAACAAAATAACATAGATACCTTTCTAAGAAGCAGCAGAGCAAAGCTCAACGCTATTAACCTTATATCAAGTATTCCGTCCCTAATATTCATATATTCATGTATTCATACATTCATACGCCTTCACGTTTAGTCCTTCGGCATTTCAATGCTCAAGTGCCTTCTCATAATGTCCCTCAGCACCGAGTTTCATTATATATTTCACTGTCAAGTGCCTTCACTCATGGTCCTTCAGCACTGAGCTTTCATGTACTGATTTTCATATGCCTTCTCACGAGGTCCTTCGGCATTGGAAACTATCTCAATCAATCTCACTAGTGCCTTCACTCATGATCCCTCAGCACTATGTATCATATATCTCCACAGGCCTTCACACAGGGTCCTTCGGCCGTGGTTTGCATTTAAGTAACACACATACAGAAATTCACATAATATATTCGTTTCTACTTGTACATTAATAACAATGATCCTTGGACAATTAGAGAGCCACTCACAATTTGTCTTAGGCCCCAAGCGGATTCTATGCTTTTTTGAGCTCTTCTTGGCCTGTAAAACACATTTCTCATATTAAGTTTCCTTTGAACTTCTTTTTCAAAATCATTAGGTATGCATGTTAATAACTAACGATACTCTATGTTACTAGCGAGACTACCAGTGAGATTCACACTACTGGGTGCTGCACTAGCGAAACTGGAGTGAATTAGACTAGCGATATCATCTTAAGGAGCGATACCTAGCGAGACTTCAGCGAGAGTTGTGAGACGCAAAGCCCTTTGCATTTATCAGCGACACTCGTTTCGCTGCTCACTCTCCCGCTCCTTAGCAATACCACTGTCTAGCAACACTTGATATCACAGTTTTCTTCCTTCCCTTCAAACTCTTCCTTTATCCTGCTAAAAACCATATTACAGCCAAAATCAGAACTTCCCTCCTTCTACAATCTTGTAAAGTAGTGAGTTTCCTAGCTTACCCTAAATTTCAGGCCATCATTCATCTTCATTTGAGAATTATTCCCAAATAACTTCGGTTGTCCTGATTTGCTTAGCAGTTCAACTCCGCTTACTTCTTCCTAGAGATTAACACATTTTCGCTCGGTTTTAGCTTACACATCCTTCATGGAAGTTGCTAAGAATTGATTCAACTTACTTACCTCAAAATTTCAGTTCTTGCTTCAACGCCCTCGGTTCACTCTCCTTCATACACCGATTGGTGTTCGAGTCTATTAGTAACAATCAAGTTTCTGGTTTCAGCTTCAAAATCATCATGAAACTGATCTGATTTCTACTCAAATTCTGTATAAGTACCTTCTTCTACCTCTTCTCACTGTTCTTCTGCGAAATAGAGTTAATCTGAGTTCAAAAATTTATCCAAAAGGCTTAATTATTTGATGCACTTCTTTATATGGCAATATAAATTACCGATTTACCAGCTCTAACTTCATCCTTCTTCTAGAATTAGCCAGCACCACCTTCCACGCATGGCTTCGACAACACATAGTCTCCACTTATTATGCCACTGATTACTTCACGCCGGATAGCTGATTATCGCATGGCCCTCTCGGCCACTTTTCTATGTCCTACGCATATCATTCTTCAACGCATAGGCCATCTCAACGCATAGTGATGCCAACTTCTAGCACATAGTAGCCTTCAACGCCTACTTCTATTAACGCATATGGCACCCTTCTCCCTTCACATCTTTCTCCCCGCCGAGCTGCCCTCTTCAACAAATGCTTATTAGCGGCAACTCTTGTCAATCTTAAACATCCTTCAACGCATGGTTTCTCATCGCATGGCCAACACTTACCATTTTCACTCTCCCCCAACTTAGCAAATTTTCTTTACTTACTTGCCCCATAGTTTCTTTTTACTTAGTTTCTCTTAATAACAAGTACGGGGCTTACAATTTGAGTAACCCAGGATATGATATCTATGTGCACATAGAAGTAAGATAGACGCTGTTGTGTTGAGACTACTCCACACCGCTAAGGATATTCGACGTTGGGTGTGTCAAGATTACTCCGCCCCAACTAAGGATGTTTTCGACGTTGAATAGCATTGAGCTCTGCCCCTCCTCAACTAAGGAAAATGTTTTTGAAATAACTGAATTTCTGTGTATCTTTTTCTGAAATGAACATATATGGTATGGCAATGTCACTTGAGCATGTTTTGCGTGGGTATGACTTTGAATTGATGTTATTTACGCATTGTTTTAGAATGATTACTTTGATTAGCTGCCCAGTTAAAGGAAGGTTTTTGCAAAACAAGTCACTCACTGGGCAACCTGGCTCATGCTTTCCTTGTTTTTCTATTTTTTTTTTCCAGGTAGCGAGCGAGTCCGAGGTGCTTAGCCTACACAGCAACTCGTCTGGGTCTACCATCAGTGTTTAGAATTTTGAGAATTGTAAATATTTGATCTTAAACATGTGTTGTACATATGGAGGGTTACGGGCGATGTTGAGGAACTTATGTAAATAGATGGTTTGAGTGAAAATCATTGTCTGTATGATAGCTTAACCTTGGTTAAAGTATGTTGTTTAATCATTGTGTATATTTGAATATTAGGTGATGGTCAAGGTATAAGGTCGGTAGTGGATACCGTAAAAGGGTCGGTGTCTGTTGTCCTCACACTTTCTTCTAGGTTAAGAGGGTACCTAGGAGGGGTGTGACTAAAGGACTCAAAGGAGGCATGCAGGTAACCTGAGTATAGAGATAGCCCCCAATGCTGAAGGACTCGGAGAAGGCATGTGGGCGCCCAAATCTCGTATATTGGACCCGGTACTGAAGGACTTGAGAAGGTATTCGGGTAACCCAAGATATGATATCTATGTGCACATAGAGGTATGATAGATATTGTGGTGTGATATTACTCCACACAACTAAGGATATTCGACGTTGGGTGTGTTGAGATTACTCCACCCCAACTAAGAATGTTTTCGACATTGAGTAGTATTGAGCTTCAATCTGCCTCAACTAAGGAAAGTGTTTTTGAAATAAAGTAATTTTTCATGTTTCTTTTTCAGAAATGAACATATATGGTATGACAACGCTACTTGAGCATGTTTTGCTTGGATATGGGAATGAACTATTGTTATTTATTTATTTTCATAAATTGATTATGGTTTTGGTTAGTTTCCGAGTTAAAGGAAGGTTTTTACTAAATATGTCACTCACTGGGCAACCTAGCTCATGTTTTACCTGTTTTTCTATTTTTCAGGTAGCGAGCGAGTCCGGGGTGCTTAGCCTACACAGCAACTCGTCTAGGCCTACCACCGTCAGCGTCTATAAATTTTGAATTTTGTAAATAGTTGATCTTAAATCTGTGTTGTACATTTGGTGATTCTTTCCTCTTTTTCGCTTAATTTTGGCTCGGCTTGGTTCTTTTGGCTTTCAATTCTTATTTTCTTTATATTGACCTGAAAACCTCTAGTAAAGAAGTGAAATCTAATAGAAACTCCCTCAATTAAAAAGAATAAAAAGCACTTTTCAAGCGTTCTTCACTGTTACCTTTAGACCTAGTAGAATTTGATATTATTTTGGGCATGGACTTCCTACCGAAGTATCATGCTAATGTTGATTGTTTTAAGAAAGAAGTAAGATTTGTGAAGCCAGATTGGGTCGAGGTGATATTTAGAGGGAGAAGGAAAGTTCTTCCCACTTGTTTAATTTTGGCAGTGAAGGCCAAGAAGTTATTAAGTAAAGGCTATGAAGCGTACTCGGCACATGTAATTGAAGTGAAGACGGAGAAGTTGAAACATGAAGATGTGTCAGTAGTACAGGAGTATCTAGATGTGTTTCTTGTAGAGTTGTCAGGTTTGTCACCTGATAGAGAGGTGGAGTTTACTATAGATCTAGTACCAGGTACAACACCTATTTCTCAAGCACCATATCATATGGCACCTGCCGAATTGAAGGAACTGAAGGTGTAGCTACAGGAGTTAGTAGACAAGGGTTATATCAGACAGAGTGTATCTCCATGGGGTGCACCAGTTCTGTTTGTTAAGAAGAAGATGATACAATGAGGTTATGTATTGATTACCGCATAATATAGCTTATGAACGCATAGCCTTTGCTCACGAACGCATGGTATTGCCCATAAACGCATAGCATTGCTCTTGAACGCGTAATATAGCTTCCAACACATGCTAGCTCTCATGCTCTTGTTCTCGGCCCACCTTTCTCTTCACTAACACATAATACATCACCACCTTAAGCTTGCCAACTTCCAAAGCTAAGTGTGGGGCTTACACACCTAGCCTTTATAAACTCTTTTATGCGTTTAACGTGCTTCGAGACACGAACCATGCATCCAACTTAGTGCTCCTATGAATCTTTATAGTTCTCTTTTGGAGTTTAGTTTCCTTTTGTTCTCTTTAGAGCTCGGAAAGGCATATCATCTCAGGGCCTGGGACAAGCAGTGAGTGACTTTCTATTTTATATAATGATTACTCTTAGCATGTTTTGTTAGCAATGTGTGAGTGGAAACTATCATATTCTATGGAACCCAGTGTTGAGGGACCACGTGGGAAGGCATATAGGAAATACGATATATAATACTCAATGATGAGGGACCACGTGTGAAGGCACTTGAGAAGTTGATTGAAATGGATTCTAATGCCGAGCGACCTTGTGGGAAGGCATATGGAAATCCAATACATGATAGCTCAGTGCCGAGGGACGATATGTGAAGGCTTGTGGGCGATCTTGTATTTGAAAACTCAGTGTTGAGAGATGTAGAGAAGGCACTTGAGTATCCTGGGGATCCAGTACTGAGGGACTAGGAGAAGGTACTTGGATAGCCCGTTAACAAATTATGATTGACTGATGCTGAAGTGTTGAGAGTACTCCACTCAGCTGATAAATATCGACGTTGGGTGCTGTGAGCTTCGCTCAGCCTCAACTAGGGAAGGAGATTTAAGAAAACGATTTGTGAATGATGGTTCCATAGGTAGTCAGATGTGGTTAAACTATAAGCTGACGTATACTAGTGTTAGACATGGTTTGTTTTTATATTTTTATACACTGTTGAGAAAACTTTAATTAGTCACTCACTGGGCGTTGAAGCTCACGTTTTCCTTGTTTTTCTGTTTTCCAGTTAGCGAGCGAGTTCGGGATGCTTAGCCTATGCAAGATCTCGATTGGGTCTACCAACAATGTTTAGTATTCTGAAAATTGTAAATAATTGTACTAGATCATGTGTTGTACATATAGAGAGGATTAAGGAAGTTGTTGTCTATTTATGCTATTATATGACTGAATAAAAAGGAAGTGTGTATGGCAAGTTAACTCTGGTGTATGTGTGAAGTAGTTTATGGTTTATAATTGTTTATTAGGTAAAGGCAGAGTTTATGGTTGATAGTGGATGTCGTAAGAGGGTCGGTGTCCGCTGTCGTCACACTTCTTCCTTGGTTAGGAGGGTACCTGGGAGGGGGTGTGACAAGTTTGTATCAGAGCATAAGATTTTGGGAAAAGGAAGTTATATGTTGTGAGTTTAAAGTTAGAAGGGTTGTAATACAGTAGGTTCCAGTTAGTGAACAGACGAGGTAGGCAAGCAGACGCCGAAACTTCACAAGCTACCTGAGGAGTTTAAGGGCGAACTTAGATGATCTACAAGTAGGTATGATCTTGTATAATTAAATATTTATGTGAATAATTCAATGATTAACTAATAATGTTAAAATAGTATGAGTAAGATCCCCAAAGGGAAAAGCGATCGGGACAATTCAAAACCTATGAGACATAGGATTCATGGGTATGATAAGGTATTACATATGATAAAGGTTGGATAAATTATGATGGTTCTAACTTATGAATTAGTTATGTGCAAGTGGTATGAGTAAGACTTGCAGAAGAGGGATTATAACCCAGTGATTAGTTAGTATAGAGCGGGATGATCCTGAAGCTTTAGATAAGGATATCTATATAAGAGTAAGGGAAACTCTGGGTAAGAGAAAAGATTGATGGATGTAATACCAAAGTAAGACATGATTGTTAATTATGTAGGCAAAAGCCGTCAGGAAGAATATGACATAGCTCAATATGGCATAACTCAGCAGGTAGCTGAGGAGATTTCAAATATTACGACAAGTACACTATATGTGACCTTAAGAGTATTGGTGTCTACTCAACTCAGAAACCATGTATTTATTTATCCTTGATGTACTGCTTAATTGGTAGGCAAGAGGGGAGTCAGGAACTGATAATGGTTGGTGCTGATGCTTATTAGTAAGTGTGGTTAATTGATTTATGAGTTGTGCCTTCGTTGTCTTTTGTGTGTTTACTGTGTAAGTGAATAAGAGTTTAAAGTATCTACCTGAGACCTTGATCATTACATACTTATACTGGTGAATCAGTAACTATAGAAGATGCTTGTTATGATTGCGAGTTGCTGATTGATAATGTGGTATAGCTAGTCAGTCTGTTATCTCTAAATTTGATAGAGTTTGATATTATTTGGGAATAGACTTTAGGTCGAAGTATCAAGCTAATATTGATTGTTTAAAGAAAGAAGTAAAGTTTGTGAAACCCAATAGGGTTGAGGTGGTCTTTAAAGGAGGAAGGATAGTTCTTCTTACCTATGTGATTTCGGCAGTGAAGGCCAGAAAGTTATTGAGTAAGGGTTGTGAAGCGTACTTGGCATGTGTGACTAAAGTAAAGTCGGAAAAGTTAAAACCAGAAGATGTGCTAGTGGTAAGAGAGTTTTTAGATGTGCTTCTTGAGGAGTTGATGCCATCTGATAAAGAGTTGGATTTACTATCGAATTAGCACCTGGAACCACACTCATTTTTCAAGCACCATATTGTATGACACCGTCGTAATTGAGGGAATTGAAGGTGTAGTTATAGGAGCTAGTAGATAAAGGGTACACTAGACCAAGTGTATCTCCATGGGGTGTACCAGTGTTGTTTGTGAAGAAAAGGACGATACTATGAGACTGTGCATTGATTATCGCCAATTAAATAAGGTAACTGTACGCAACAAATATCCTTTACCTCGTATTGATGATTTGTTTGATCAACTTAAAGGGGCATCAATGTTCTCAAAGATAGACCTGAGATCTGGATATCATCAGTTGAAGGTCAGGGAGACGGATATACCGAAAACGGCTTTTAGAACAAGGTATGGACATTATGAATTCCTCGTGATGCCTTTTGGCCTGACGAATGCCCCAGCGATGTTTATGGACTTGATGAATAGGATTTTCCATCCTTACCTGGATCAGTTTGTAATTGTATTTATTGATGATATTCTGGTGTATTCTAGAAGTAGGGAAGAACATGCAGAACATCTAAGAACTGTTTTGCAGACTTTGAGAGGAAATAGATTATATGCAAAGTTCAGCAAATGAGAGTTTTGGTTGGAACAGGTGATGTTTTTTTGGGTCATATTGTTTCTGTTGCAGAAGTTTGTGTGGATCCTCAAAAGACTGAGGCGATTACCAGATGGGAACAGCCAAAGACAGTATTAGAGGTTCGTAGTTTTCTGGGACTTGCAGGATATTATTGGCGTTTTGTACAGGGATTTTCTAAGATAGCATTACCATTGACCCATTTGACTAAGAAAAGTACTAAATTCGAGTGGAATGAAGAATGTGAACAAAGCTTCCAGGAGTTAAAGAAGAGATTAGTGACAGCGCCTATTTTAGCACTTTCGGAGTCAGGAAAAAAATTTGAGGTTTATTGTGATGCTTCCCATCAAGGTTTAGGATGTGTGCTGTGCAGAACGGCAAAGTGATAGCATATGCTTCCAAGCAATTGAGGCCACATGAGGGTAACTACCCTACTCATGATCTGGAGTTAGCTGTTGTTGTTCTAGCATTGAAGATATGGCGACATTATTTGTATGGAAAAATGTGTCATATCTACACAGATCATAAAGTTTGAAATACATCAAATCAGAAAGAGCTTAACATGAGACAAAGGAGGTGGTTGGAACTGATCAAGGATTATGATTGTACTACTGAATATCATCTAGGGAAAGCAAATGTTGCAGTTCATGCCCTAAGTAGGAAGTCTCGAAGTGGAGTAAGTTCTTTGAATACAGTTAGGGTCACTTTGCTCAATGAATTTAGGAATAGTGCAGCTAGCCTAAAGGTAACTGGTACGGGAACATTATTAGCATATTTCCAATTGAGACCTAAGCTGGTAGATGAGGTTATAAGGAAGCAAATGTTGTATAAGGACGATATGTGAAGGCTTGTAGGCAATCTTGTATTTGAAAAATCAGTGCTGAGAGATGTAGAGAAGGCACTTGAGTATCCTGGGGATCCAGTACTGAAGGATTAGGAGAAGGTACTTGAATAGCCCGTGAACAAATTGTGATTGACTGATGCTGAAGTGTTGAGAGTACTCCACTCAGCTGATAAATATCGACGTTGGGTGCGGTGAGCTTCGCTCAGCCTCAACTAGGGAAGGAGATTTAAGAAAACGATTTGTGAATAATGGTTCCATAGGTAGTCAAATGTGGTTAAACTATAAGCTGACATATACTAGTGTTAGATATGGTTTGGTTTTATATTTTTATACACTGTTGAGAAAACTTTAATTAGTCACTCACTGGGCGTTGAAGCTCACATTTTCCTTGTTTTTCTATTTTCCAGGTAGCGAGCGAGTTCAAGATGGTTAGCCTATGCAAGATCTCGTCTGGGTCTACCAACAGTGTTTAATATTCTGAAAATTGTAAATAATTGTACTGGATCATGTGTTGTACATATAGAGAGGATTAAGGAAGTTGTTGTCTATTTATGCTATTATATGACTGAATAAAAAGGATGTGTGAAGTAGTTTATGGTTTATAATTGTTTATTAGGTAAAGTCAAAGTTTATGGTTGACAATGGATGTTGTAAGAGGGTCGATGTCCGCTGTCATCACACTTCTTCCTTGGTTAGGAGGGTACCTGGGAGGGGGTGTGACAAGGTGGCTTCATTTAGACTTAACACCTCATAAGGAGGAGGTGCCAGAATGCATGTCGGGTGTGTGGTTAGTTAAGCATGCAGCATGACATGTGGCAAACAAGTGTCAAATGGAGATGAGAAGTTGGACGAAAAGTTCTCCATTCCAAGTTTATAAATAGGACTTTGAGGAAAGAGGAGCAAGATACCACCCTTAAGTCTGAGTTTCTTGAGGAAAAGAGAAAGAAGGTTGAGTAGGCTATCAACCCTAGCGTCCATAGAGGTAGTCTACGTCCAAGAAATATTGTTTTTCTAGCTACCTTGCATCCAACAGTTGTCTAGTGTCTAGGGAAGTTGCTTTGCGTCCATCAGTACTGCCAGAAGGAGGAAATTAGCAGCATTGCGTCCAAGAAGCACAACCTTGCGTCCAAGGTAGATCTTTGTGTCCAAGGTAGAACCCTACGTCCAAGGTAGATCCTTACGTCTAAAGGGTGAAGCCAGAGGAGTTGAATCATTGTTGGAAACTGCACCTTGCGTTCAAGTTATCAGCCTTGCATCCAAGGTATAGGGTTGCGTCCAAACCTTGCTATCAGAGGGGAAAAATCAGTGGTTTTGTGTATCAAACTATCAGCCCTACGTCCAAGAAGCTCAAGGAAGGCAGAATTAGAAGGGAGCAAAGGGAACTTCCCTTAAGTAATTACTTTCTTTATTGAGTAACCCTAACATTTTCAAATATGAATGTTTTCTGTGTGAATAATATCAATGGTTTTGGAATTGAATAACTCTCTGTAAGGAATACATTGGTTTCGTAGTGAGTGACACTTGTATCTAAAATGTGTTTATCTTAAACAATGTTTCATTGTTGAAAGGTTATGTTGAAACATGATTATATGATTATGCTTTCACGAGTTTTAACGTGCATATTATATGTTTTATATTGAAAATCATTTGAAGCATGCTGGTTGTTAATGAGTTTTATGAAAAGCATGTTGTTTGTTAATATATGATTTTATGGAAAGCATTAAAGCTTTTAAATAGAATTGTGAAGATTTGAAATGTTAAAACTTATGAATTTATATAATGCCATATGTTTTTGAAAAATGTTTGTGAAAATGGGACCCCAATGCTAAAGTACGATGAGAAGGCATATGGGCAGCCTGGATTTGCTATACCGAGGAACCAAGAGAAGGCATCTGGGTTGATTGACAATCCCCAATGCCGAGGGACTTGGTGAAGGTTTGTTATGGGACCCCAATGCTGAAGTACAGTGAGAAGGCATATGGGCAGCCTGGATTATAATTCCTATGTGCACATAAAGAGATTTTTTACGCTGATGTGTTGAGATTACTCCACACAGCTAAGGATTTTCAACGTTGGGTGTGTTGAGATTACTCCGACCCAACTAAGGATGTTTTCGACATTGAGTAGCGTTGAGCTCCGCCCGCCTTAACTAAGGAAAATAGTTTGAAATAAACTAAATTTCTGAGTATCTTTTCTGAAATGAATTTATATGATTTGACAATGGCATTTAAGCATGTTTTTGCATGGATATGACTTGAATCAATGTTTTATACACATTGTTATACAATTTTTACATTATGATTAGTTTCAAAGTTAAAGTAAATTATTTTCAAAACTGTTTCTCACTAGGCTATTTAGCTCATCCTTTCAAATGTTTTTCACTTTTTAGGTAGCAGGAAAGTTCCCGTTGTCGGCCAATGTCGAGGTTTGTCTAGAATTAACAGAATCATCATCCTAGGAGGTATGGTTAAGCAGAAAGCTCAAGTTCGACAATGGGAGTCGGACAGGGAGTCGACAACTGTTGTCCTCACGCTCTGTCTCGAGCTACGAGATAGGATGTGATAATTATTTTTTAGGGTTTCAAATCAAACAGTTGAATGAAGGAGTGTTCATTTCTTAGTCAAAATATGCAAAAAATCTAGTTAAAAAATTTAGGCTTGAAAAGGCTTGTATCAAACAGACTCCTGCTCCCACTCATGCTAAGCTTACTAAAGACAATGGGGGAACACTAGTGGATGAACAACTATACAAAAATAGCTTTGGAAGTTTATTGTACTTAACAGCAGGCAAACCCGACATCGCGTTTGGGATTGGTGTTTGTGCTTGTTATCAATCAAAACCAAAAAATAGTATTCTAATGAGTGCAAAAAGAAGAATCGCTACATCAATGGGACTGGCAATTATGGGTTGTTGTACACCGTTGATACGAATAGCACCCTTGTAGGGTACTGTGATGCAGACTGGGCAGGAAGCTCAGAGGATAGAAAAAAGCACCTTTGGTGGATGCTTCTTCCTCGAAAATAATCTAATTTCTTGGTTCAGCAAAAAGCAAAATTGTGTTTCTCTGTCCACTGCAAAGGCAGAATACATTGCTGCTAGAAGTAGTTACACGTAGTGATAACTTGTAGAAATACAAGTTATAATAGCCTTTTTCTTAGATAAATAGAGATTAAATAGAGAAGCATGCGGCAGTGTATGTGATTTTTACTAATAAATCTTCCTTTGCGTTATACTCTTGTATTTTTATGAAGATAAATGATTTTACCGCTTTTTTAGCCTAAAACGCATGTTTTAACGCAGGAATGCAAACGATGCGTTGATGACTTCTCAACGCAAGACTATGCTTTAGCAACCTATGTCGCGTTGACATCGGCCAAACTATTCATGGACGCATAGACGACCATTAATGCAAGGCGCTGAGAATCAAAGCAGAATCTTGGGAGATTGACGGATGATTGACGAACATGATTTGTGGCCAAAGTGGTGGATCTTAATTGACCTGAGAATCACGCAATCAGGCGAGATGGACGCATAGTATCAATCTCGCCGCCAATCAAGCAGATTTGCCATTAATTGCGAACGCATCATCTATAAAAGGGCAGCTCTGCAAGATGAGAAAGGGTTATTGATTCTCGGAAGAACTCCATAAGTGTTACACTCCCTCCCAAGTTTACCTGTACAACCTGAAAGGAGATGTGAGGACAGTATACATCACCCCTCTTGTGACGCATACCATCCGTTCCTTCACACACATTCTGAACTGTTCACAATGTAATCTCCACATTCTAAGACATGTCCTTACACAACCCATAGTCCAATCCCTGGTAATTGTATATACATATCTACATGCCACCTAATTAAGGTTTAACATACAAATAACACTTCAACAAGTCAGATTTTCTGGAGACTCGAAGCTTAAGCAGGGCGAGTGGGAGTAGGCAAAGCACCAGAAACGTCCTTGCTACCTGGAGGGGAAAGAAAACATTGAAAACATGAGCTAAAAGCCCAGTGAGTAACAATGTTAACAAACCATTTTAGTTTGGAAATCATCAGTAGTAAAACTGAGTTCAACATCAACATAAAACATGCAATCACTTTAAATACATTAGTTAAAACAAACTTAATTGCCCTTAATTCATACATGATTTTTAAACAAATCATAAGGAAACAGTTTAGATACAATATTTTTTCCCTTAGTTGAAGTGGAGCAAAACTCAACACCCCAACGTCGAAAACATATAAGGCTCGATGCGGAGCAAGACTCAACGCACCAGCATATAACCTCTATGTGCACATAGGAATATGGCAGGTTGCCCAAGTACCTTCTCATGTCCTTGAGTACCGGGTCCCGGGGAAACTCACATGCCTTATTAGCATTGAGCCTCCTCTAAAACATTTTATAGGCGGGTTGCCCAAGTACTGGGTCCCGAGGAAACTCACATGCCTTACTAGCATTGAGCCTCCTCTAAAACATTTTATTGTTTAAAAGCAACATTTAATACAACACGTTCGTATACAAATCGTTCATAAGAATACAGGGCAATTATTATATCAATAACATTTCATGAACATGCTTTTCAATAGCTTTAAGAACATAAATATGCTTTATAAATCATTTAATCACAAATTCACATTTCGTTGGAAAACCAAACTATCATGTTCAACAAAATCATTTAAAAGTAAAAGAAGTGTCACTCACAACTTTTTCTAGGCCTTGAATGGATTATAAGCCTTTCCTATCTTCTCTTGGCCTGAAACAAATATTTTCCCTTGTTATACTTCTTTTCCATTCACTTTAATATATACAACAATTCAACATATGCACAATGCATATAGTTTATCATGCGGTCAAACTTCCATTAGTTCATTCTCAAGCCTTAAACGCTAAGGCTATTACTACTAGCTGTTGCTTACCCTTCTATTAGACTTCAATTCAAAGAACACTTTGCCTGCAGCTCACTTTTGCTATTATACCAACATATGAGTTTTATCTTCTTTTTAACAAAGATGATTGTTACAACTTTGCTGTCTCTGCTTAATCCCTGCTAAAAACACATTTCCAGCCCATATTAAGACTTCTTCTCTTCTACAAACTTGTAAAGAATTAAGTTCCACAGCTTACCTCAAAATTTCAAGGCTTAACTCTTTTCGTTCTCCAGTTATGCCAAAATCACTCCGCGTTGCTCCGGATTGCATAACAGTTTTGTAGTTGCTGCTTTTACCTAAAGATTCATGTGATTAACCTCAATTTCAGCTTAACCATCATTCATAAGACTTGTTAGGAATTATGTTAACTTACTCACAAAATTTCAGCCCTAAACTCGGCTTCCTCGAGTCGTTCAACTCCAAACATCGACCACTGTTCAGTCTGTGCGTCTACAATCAATCCTCTGTCCCTGCTCGGATTTGAGCACCAAAACGGGTAGAATTTCGCCCAAAAACTATAAGAACACCTTCCTCTTCCTTCTCTTATGGTTTCTCTGAAAGATGGAACCGACTTAAGCTCTCGAAAAATGTCTGAAAGTGATTAAACTCACCTATATATACTGCCGACTTATCCCTCACAAGTACCGAGATGAAAATACCGACTTATCCCTCACCCGTAGGCTGGCGCGGGTCTTCTCTTTGATGCAAGGCACTCATGTCTATATTCTCCTTTAGCGCCTTTAGCCACGAACCACTCTCAGCGCATGGTGTTCTCGGTGCCTCTTACTTCCGACTCATACAACATAGTCATTCACACCACTAGCTTTATCGTGTCAAGACCGTTCGGTCTTGGACGCAGTGTGACTTCAGCGCATGGCTGTCTTCGACGCATGGTGACTGATAAGCACTTGAAAAGTGCTTTCTATTCTCTCAAATTAAGGGAGTTTATATTAGATTTCACTTGTTTGCTAGTGGTTTTCAGGTTAAAATGAGGAAAATTAGAAGAAAAGACTAAAAGATCAAAACCGAGCAAGAATACCGAGAAAAAGAGCTGAAAAACCCAAAATGGCAGAAATTGGGGCAGCGCTGCGGCGCTTGAACGGTGCTGTCGCAGCGCTAAAACCCGAGAGCTAGCTTTTCTGATCGCAGCCCTAGCGCGGCGACGCTCTCCAACAGCGTCACGAAGCTATCTCAAAATTTTCAATAGCGCCGCGGTGCTGGTCTATAGGATTAGTAAAGATGACGTCGTGTCTCTTTACCTTTAATGAGCTTTTGCTTGAATCAAGGGTAACAAAAATCTTTCTTTTCATTCATGAAGGGATAGCATTGCGAATTTCTCCCTCACCTTTTGTCTCATGAGGCAGCTCCTCCTTTGAATGGTTTTCGGCATCCTCATGCCTAATGCAGCGCCAAATTGACGTGTGGATATCGGCCCCTTCCTTTTTACAGTTGCATTAGCGGCACTTCACTCTTCAGCTTTCACGTCGCTAAATGCATTTTTGCCAAAGCGCTTCTCAACACTTACACACTTAAAGTGATCAATGGTTGATCTGCGGGGTATTCTGTCACTCTTCTTTGTGGTCACACTTAATCTTTCAAAAGCTGAAGGTCGGACTATCACTGGGGAATATTTAATGCTCTCTTCTCCTTCAGGGGGCATAGTCAACCTTCGAAAAGTTGAACACCGATAGAGGGTAGGCGTTGGGTGCCGACTTTCTTCTTTCTTTGCCATCATATTTAGCCTTTCAAAGACCAAAGCACATGCGACAGGCTTTCTAATTTGGTTGAAGACTGAGGTTCTTTGACCATTGCTTTCCTTTTCTTTCAAATCATCAACCTTCTCAACCGTTATATGGTTGTTGTCAGCCACTTTCGCCTTCCTCTTTCTGGTTATGCGAATTGGCTCGGGAGACTTATATCCAAGTCCTTTTCTCGAGGGAGGTATAGCGTACCCCTTCTGCAGCAACTTCTTCTAGGACTGAGCAAGCTCAGGTTGCTCATAAATTTTCAGGCTCTTGAACTCAGTGTGGGTCATGAAGTAGTAACCTACCTTGTGTCAAGTCCACTCTCAGTTCCTGAACTTCTTCCTTTGCAATACTCATAAGCAGTGTAATGAAACTCAACATCGCCAACCTTCAAGCCCTTTGAGCACTCTGCAAATGGAGACTCTCCCTTCTTACATCTTGACAAAGGGACATAACGCAAAACTGGAGAACTCATAACTTTTTCATTTTTCAAAGTTTTAGGCTCTGCAAGGTTGGTGGATGCCTCATCCTTTTTAGAGCTTCACTAGGTTCCTTTCTTGCATTTGTCTGTGACTTCGACTAGGATTTATCATCGCTTTTTATTAAAGGAATCTCTGTTGGCATTGGCTCACTAATGTTATCATTCTTAAGGTAAAATTTTGTATCTGCAAAGTGAGGCACAACTTTTGAGAATGGATTAGAGTCTGCTTCAATCTTTTTAATGTCGTCTTGATATAACTTGAGGCATTGATGCAATGTTGATGTTATCACTCCATTTCCATGAATCCAAGGACGCCCTAGCAACAACTTATAAGTTGTCCTTGAGTCTATAATATGAAACAGAGTGTTGGCCTTTAAGTCACCGATCGTAAGTTCCGACCGTATCATACCAATTGCCCGTTGACTGCCTTGGTTAAAACCTTGGATTACCAATTGGCCTCCATTGAAACACCTAACTACTTCATGGTCAATTTAGGTATTATATTGACGGTAGATCCATCATCAATGAGAATCCGACCGACTCTTTGTTCTCGTATATACCCTGGAATGAACAATGGCCTGTTATGCGGTTTGGATCCCAACAATAAGTCTTCATCCGAAAAGGCTATGGATGTGCAACAAGAGGTGCATGTACGAGTTGTTGAGGTTGGGACGCTTGGATTCGATGCCCCTGAATCTAACAACGCGCCAACGAGGGCGGTCTTAATTGCTTGAGGGAGAGATAGCAGGTCATCTAGGTTGAATTGGTAAGTCTCTTGATTTAGTTACCGTCCCTACTGAACACGAAGGACTACCCACGCCCTTCGCTGTGTTAACAACATGACACGTGACAATTTCTAGTACTTCCTCTGGACGATTATCAAGGAAATTTCTTGGGAGAAATTCTGCCAGAGTTATTGGTCGTCGAACTGAAAAGCGCTTGAAAAGTGCTTTCTATTCTCTCAAATTAAGGGAGTTTATATTAGATTTTACTTGTTTGCTAATGGTTTTTAGGTCAAAATAAAGAAAATAAGAAGTTAAGACCGAAAGATAAAAAACCAAGCCAGAATCTAGTGAAAAAGAGAAGAAAAGTAAAAAACTGTCGAAAACAAGGCAGCACCGCGATGCTTTTTCCCGAGAGATTATTCTGCTTCAAGATCCATTACGTGTCCAAGACCTTCACATTCACAAATCCATCTTTGTTTATGCTGCTAACTCTCAGTTTGGTCCTACTTCTAGTTCATTTTTATGTTCTTTCCATATCGGTCAGCGTCGCGGCACCAGCTTTCCTTTTGTTGAAGAAATTGTATTTTTGGAAAGATTTTGGGCGGCCAACTCTATAAATAAGAGGGTTTCCAGCAGCCCTAATCACGAATCTACAGACTAAAAAAGACACAAGAATGAGAGAATTGAGTGAAAGTTCATTAGAGAGTTCGAAGAGTGAGTTAGCTGCAAGAAAGAGGAAAAGAGTTCGAGAGAATCATGGTGCCATTCGAGTTCTGACATGAAAGCCAAGGAGAATGTGACGGTGTTGCCTCAATCAAGAGCCTCTTTTTAGTAGTTTCCCTTTCTTTACACTCTTTCTTTGTTTATATTGTTTGAACATGTTGCTTCAAGCTATGAGTGGCTAAACTCTTTAGTTTTAGGGTTGATGAATTGTTTATGAAGTTATGTTGATATTGTAGATTATACATGGTTTTGTTGTAATGAGTATGCTTTTCATTTATTATGCTTAATTCTTTGTGATTGGCAATCCTTGAATGGTTGAGAGATTGTATGTTTAACTAGATCTATAACAATGAATTGTGGTTATATCATGAAAATAGTTAGGTTAACAATGAAAGTTGCTAAAAACTATTATTAATGCCATGTAATTTGTATTGGTTTCAAGAGATTACTATCAATTGAGTTGCATGAGAAAATGTTGTTTTTTAGAGAAAATAACTTGGAATTAAGTTTCTAGACTTAGGCATATAAATTACAATAAAATCCATGAATTTTAGAATATTGCGTGATGAAGTAAACAATGATTCTTTACCCTAGAACTCTCTTTGACTCTTGTGTTTCTTACTTTATTTGCCTTCCTTATTTAGTTTATATTTTCTAAAATTCACAACTTCAATTCCAATCCTCAAATAAAATTGATTTGATTATAGAATAGCTAAGTAACTTAAACCTTCAGAATTGGATCCTCAGTGGAATGATATTCGGACTTCACCGTCTTATATTATAACTTGACCCATACACTTGCGGTTAACACTTAAAGTGTGCATCACAAAGCTGAGTAAAGCCATCTTCCTCTTCGTTAACAAGCTTAGGCGTCCTCGCTTTTTTCTTGCTTTTCTTTTTCTGAGCTTTGCTTCCTTTTCTGTAGTCTTGATGGAAGCGCAATTCCTTTTGGATGGACTTTGACTGCCTCTTTTTCTTATAGGTCATGATGGTTCACCCTTCGTCATCTCCTTCAACATGTTTTTCTTCTTTTGGGAGTCTGTTTTCATGATCTCTTGTTGGAACCGAACAACTATAGGCTCAAAGGTCCCGAACTAGATCGAGCTTTCCTTTTCATGAAAGGGTGTTGATGGCAGAACACTTGAGGCCATTGCCATGACAGCATAATTTGTTTAAGCTATTTCATCCAGATCCAAGTCAATCTTCTTTTCACAAGCCAACTTCAGAATTAGCTCTTTCAGCATGAAGCATTTCTCAACCGGATGGCTAACGACTCAATGATATTTACAGTAATTGGAATCATTGACCTTCCCTAACTGCTCAGGTTGCTTACACTCTGGCAATTGAATGACTTCTTTCTCCAATAGTTGCTCCAACATGTCTACAACATAGGAGTCAGGAAATGGGTAAACCTTTTCTTGTCTTTCTTTTAAGGTTAGGCGATGCCTCTTGATAAGCACTTGAAAAGTGCTTTCTATTCTCTCAAATTAAGAGAGTTTATAATAGATTTAACTTGTTTGCTAGTGATTTTTAGGTTAAAATGAGAAAAATTAGAAGAAAATACCAAAAGATCAAAACCGAGCAAGAAAACGGTGAAAAAGAGAAGAAAATAACAAAGTTGCCAAAATTGGGGTCGTGCTACAACCCGAGAGCAGCGTCTGCGCATCACAGCAGCAGCGCCACGACGCTCTCTTTCCATAATTGGCAGCGCCGCAGCGCTATAGACTAGCGTCACGACGCCAGTTTCCTTTTTTGTAAAAATTGTATTTTTGGAAAGTTTTCTTGGGCGGCCAACTCTATAAATTTGGGGGGTGTCCAGCAGCCTTAATCATCAATCCAAGCACGAAATTACAGACCAAAAAAGTCACAAGAAGGAGAGAATTGAGTGAGAGTTCATAAAAGAGTTCAAAGAGTGAGTTAGTTGCAAGGAAGAAGAAAAAAGTTCAAGAGAGTCGTGGTGCCGTTCGAGTTCCAACGTGAGAGCCAAGGAGATTGTGACGGTGCTACCTCAATCAAGAGCCTCTTTTCAGTAGAGTTTTCCTTTCTTTACACACTTTCTTTGTTTATATTGTTTGAACATGTTGCTTCAAGCTATGAGTGGCTAAACTATTTAGTTTTAGGATATTGATGAATTGTTTATGAATTCATGTTGATATTGTAGACTTTCATGGTTTTGTTGGAATGATTACGCGTTTCATTGTTATTGTGCTTAATTCTTGAGGGTTGGCCACCTTTACATGTTAGGTTAGATGTATGATTGAGAGATTGTATGTTTAACTTGATCTATAACAATGAATTGTTGTTAATCTATCACGAGAGTAGTTAGGTTGACAATAAAAGTTGTTAAAGACTAGTCTTAATGCCATGTAACTTATATTGGTTTCAAGAGATTAGTAATCAATCGAGTTGCATGAGAAAGGGTTGTTTTTTAGAGAAAATAACTTGGAATTAAGTTTCTAGACTTAGGCATATGAATTACAATAAAATCCATGAATTCTATAATATTGCATGGTGAAATAAACAAGGATTCATTACCCTAGAACTCTCTTTGATTCTTGTGTTTCTCACTTTATTACTTTCCTTATTTGGTTTATATTTTCCTTAACTCACAATATTAATTCCAATCCTCAAACAAAATTGATTCAACTCTAGAATAGCTAAATAACTTTAACCTTCACAGTTGGATCCTCAGTGGAACAATATTCATACTTTATCGTCTAATATTATAACTTGACTCGTACACTTGAGGTTAACACTTAAAGTGGTGAACCACCTCTCGCCTCCATCGTCTTTCCTTCCATCTCTTTCTTCTTTTCATTTGGAGGAAAATTTTAATGAGGTCGTGTTAACGACCATGGATTCCTTTGTGGCACTCTTCGTGATCTTCTTCGTGCCTTTCATCTCCCTCTTTTCTTTCTTTACCTCGAGGACTAGGAAATCTTTTGTCCCCCTATTGGCAATGCTCAGCTTCATATCATGGGCACGAGTTGCTAGCTCTTCAAACGTGCGAGGCTTTACCTTTGTAGAATGTAAAGAAGGCCCCAATGCATGTCTTGGGTGCACATCTGCACACCAGACAGTTCGGTGAGTCGGTCTTTGCAGTCAAGACTCAAAGCCCTCCATCGATTGATGTAATCAATGATTGGCTCTCCTTTCCGCTGCTTAGCATTGGTCAACTCTATCATATTCACTGTACGCCTAGTATTGTAGAAGCGGTTTAAGAATTCTCTTTCTAACTGCTCTCAGTTATCAATCACTTCTTGCTCCAAATCGGTGTACCAGTTGAAAGGGTTTCCTTTTAGAGTTTGAATGAATTGCTTGCCTAATAGATCTCCTCTGGTTCCCGCATTTTTGCATGTTTCAACAAAGTTGGCAACTTGTTACTTTGGGTTGCCCTTTCCGTCGAACTATTTGGAACTTTAGAGGCGGATACCCTATAGGCATTCTGAGGTTGTTGATCCTCTTGGTATATGGCTTGGAGTACATCAAAGTAGTTTGTGAAAGCCCTCCATACTTAGCTCTGATAGAGTTGGTGATCATGTCTTGCAGTTGTTGGACCGACAAAGAGGCAACAAAGGTGGATTGTTGCAACTAAGCTTCCAGCAATTGAGTTTTTCCTTTGTCATTTGCCTTAGCGGCTGGAGTTTGGCTTGACTTAGCAGTTTCGAGCCTGCATCTAATCTCTCAAGGCAACGATCTCGTGATCTCGTTCCTCAACAACCTTCATTAGGAGATTTGTTTTCCTCTCAATTTCCACCATGGCTGTCTCTGCCGTTACATCGTCCATCATGTCAGACACCACGTCAGGGTGTGATTCCTTCTTGGGTCGGTCAGAAGTATGAGCAGAGTTATCGAACAAAGGATTTTTTTATGACAATCCCGCCTTTAGAAGATTCTGTCAATCGCTTCTAGATGTTCTCCGCGACAATAGAACCTTGTTCCTTCTCCTACATGACCCCCTTTGAGCGACTACGGGTGATGGGTCTCGTGTACATATCGCTTACAGCAGGATTTCTGGACATAGCTTTCTTGGAGGCCATTGCTTGATTTGGTTGTTGAGAGAGAGATGAGAGGTAGAATGTCCGACCGGGCGTGCCAATTTGTTCGCACAAGGTTTCATGAGAGACTTGTTTCATGGAGTTGAACTTAAGTTGGTGTAGATTTGATGCGAACCTGGTTCGATCTCTAGTATTTGATCCTTTGATTCTCGCTCAATTGAATTTGTACACTTGATGTAGGGAAGTGGAGCGCGTGGATGTTCTTGAAGTTGGAGTCTTGGAAGAATGCCTATGTTCCAAAGAGCTTTAGTCTTCAAGTCTGGTTCGGCTTCAGGAGTTAGGAGTCTTCTGACTGTTGGGAGAATTCTCTTTAGGCTCTGAAGTGCAGAATTTTTTTTAACCTATAGTTTTTATAGAAATCTCATTGATATAATTAATATTTAAATCTCATTTAAATTTGTTTTAAAAAAAATCTCATTTAAATAGTTATCTCTCTTATAACATAAAGTATAAATTTTGAATCTCATTCAAAATAAACTTTATATTATAATGTATTTACATGATGCTAATTGTATTACATACAATTAACTCCCTTTATTAATTTGTACATTTCAAATTAAACCAAAATATTTTATTCTTATACTAAGCCTTTATGAGCTAGCAAAAGGACCTTATGGACCTATAGTTAAAAGTTCCAATGATATGAAATTAATCAGTTAAATTCTTTAATTAGATTAATCAATATTCATTAACTATAGGTCACTCCACTAAAGACAAACAGTTGCACTCTTTGCGCTATAGATATATTTCCGTGTCCACGAAATTTACTAATCAACAGTAAGTCGACCCTTCACAAATTACTCATAACTACAGCTCAATCAAATTATCATTTTACTCTTGTAGTTATATCTAACTCCTTAAGTAGCACTGATCCCTCTAATAAGCAAATAGTTTATAGTCCAACTATAAACTAACCCCTCTCAAGCCAGTGAGAGGGTGAAGCCTCATTGTCCAAAACCCGGAATTAGCCCCTAAGGGAGTAATTTATCTACTTACCCTAAACATAGGAAGGAGTGAATTCCATCTTGTGAAGATATATTCCCAGCTCCCTAATCAGACAAATCCCCAAAATGGTAGACTTATTAAGTCGGAGATTTGACCACTCTCACTTATATAGATCAAAAGGTTGCCCTCATAAAAAGAAGTTCATAACTCACTCAAGATTTAGGTCAAGTTATCTATAGTCATCCTATGAAATGTTAATTTCTACAATTAACGGTGTTACGAAGGAAAATTAAACATTTTGAAGTCCAATCTTATACAAACCCTTTGCATAGGATACTCTCACTCACATGTCTTCACATGAACAATTAGAATCAAATCATTTGTAACACTTTACAACTCCTTGTAACAATTACAAAGTGAGTTGTAACCATAGTGTTATGAGAATAAGGCACCCAACCTTGTTCCTATATTACAAATCTTTTTTGTTATTACTTAAACATGATCCAACCTTATATGTCAACCACATATATGTTTAAGTTTACATAAAATAACCATGGAATCTTAGTTTATTGGATTGAGTTTAATGCATAAGATAAATAAAATAACTTCGTATTTTATTCAATAAATAAAATGTATTTACAATTTACAAAACTACAAGACACAAGAGATTTAGGACACACAAGTCCCAACACAAACAACAAGTGTCGTAGCCTCTCCCCATTAGTATCTCTCTCAATTCTTTCCTTAGTTGGCCACAACCCAGTGATCAAGTTAAAATTAAGGGTAAATGTTACCTTCTTCCCAAGGATATTGAACCTTATAACATCTTCATAATCATCATCTTTGACCTCCTTGAACAAGAAGTGGTGGATCAGTTGTCCACTAAATCCAATGTCTACATCCAGAAGTGGCCCAAAGCATGCTTTCCTAAACATGTCCATCTGTTATTAGGTCAATTTCTTCTTAATTGTGTCGCTTGTTGTGTCAATTGTTGGAATTGGTGTGTCCTAAATCTTTTGGGTTTTGTAGTTTTGTAAATTGTATATACATTTTATTTATTGAATAAAATAAGAAATTATTTTATCTATCTTATGCATTAAATTCAATCCAATAAACTAAGATTCCATGGTTATTTTATGCAAACTTAAACATGTATGTGGTTGACATACAAGAAGGAATCATGTTTAAGTAATATCCACAAAGGTCTATAGTATAGAAATAAGGTTGGATGCCTTATTCTGGTAACACTATGGATACGACCTACTTTGTAATTATTACAAGAAGTTGTAAAGTGTTACAAACGATTTGATCCTAATCATTCATATGGAGATATGTGAGTGGGGGTATCTTATACAAAGAGTTTGTATTAGACCGGATTGCGAAATGTTTAATTTCTCTTTGTAACGTCGTTAATTATAGAAATTAACATTTCATAGGATGACTATAGGTAACTCAACCTGAATCCTGAGTGATTTATGAATTGCTTTCTATGAGGGCAATCCTTTGATCTGTATGGGTGAGAGTGACCAAATCGCGAGTCAATATGCATACGATTTTGGGAATTTGTCTGATTAGGGAGCTGAGAACATATCTTCACAAGATGGAATTCACTCATTCCTGTGTTGAGGGTAAGTAGATAAATTACTCCCTTAAGAGTTGATTATGGGACTTGAACAATAAGGCCTCACCTTTCCATTGGCTCGAGAGGGATTAGTTTATAGTTGGACTATAAACAGTTTGTTGACTAGAGGAATTAGTGGTACTTAAGAAGTTAGATATAACTATAGCGGTAAAATGGTAATTTGACCCAGTTGTAGTTATGAGTAATTTATGGAGGGTCGACTTACTGTTGATTAGTGAATTTCGTGGACACAGAAATATATTTGTAGTGCGAAGAATGCAACTGTAAGTCTTTAGTGGAGTGACTTACAGTTAATGAAAATTGATTAATCAATATCTAATTAAAGAGTTTAATTGATTAATCTTATATTATTACAGTTTCTAACTATAGGTCTGAAGGTCCCCTTGCTAGCTCATAAAGAATTAGTATAAAAATCAAACGTTTTGGCTTAATTTGAAATGTTTAAATTAATAAGAGAATCAATTCTATGTGATACAATTAGCATAATGTATGTAGATACATTATAATATAAAGTTTATTTTGAATGAGATTAAAAAATTTATACTTTATGTTATAAGAGAAATAAGTATTTAAATGAGATTTAAATATTAATTATATGAATGAGGTTCATATAAAAACTATAGGTTAAAATTAATATAAATGAGATTGATATTAAAATTATAAGTTATGTGAGAGAAGGTTATTTGAATATGGTTCAAATTTAAATTATTTATGAGATATTTAATTAATATTAATTAGTTAATTTTTATTTGATTATATTTATTTAAATTTGATTGAATATAATATAATTATATTAATTAATTAATAATAATAATAATAATAACATTATTATTATTATTATTATTATTATTATTAAAGGAATAACTTCCCACGTTTTTTATGAAGTTATTCCTCATCTCTCCCTCACACTTTACACGTAAAAATAAGAGGGAAGGGGAGAGGAGATTACAAGTAATTACATAAGAGTTCTAGGGATGGCAACGGGGTCGGGGCGGGGATTCCCCGTCAGGGAGACGGGTCCCTGCGGAGGCCCTATTCCCCGCGAGAGAGCGAGACAGAGAGAGAGAGAGAGCAAGAGAGCGAGAGAGCGAGACAGAGGAGTTTGAGAGAGAGAGCGTGAGAGCGAGATTGAGAGAGAGAGAGCGAGAGAGCGAGACTGAGAATGAGACTGGGAGAGAGCGAGATGCCACGACCCACGACACTAAGTGACCTGGGAGGGCGAGAGAGCAAGACGAGACGACGAGCGACAGCCGGCTGGACGAACGACACTAAGCTAGACGGGAACACACGATCGACAACGACACTAAGCGAGCTAGAGATGGAGAGAGAGTGAGAGGCACTAACCACTAAAGATGGCACTAACGGGTAGGCGGGGTTTAAGACTGGGTCGATGACTGAGCAAGGCAAAATGAAAACAGAAAATGAGAACAAGAAAGTTAGGGTTTGGAAATTATAATATATATCGAATTTGGAGCGAGAGCGAGAGCGAGAGAGAGAGAGCAAGAGAGAGAGCGAGATGGCAAGATTGCTGACAGATTGAAAGACTCTTTACATATATATATAATAATTTATATTAACTCGCGGGGGTCGAGGATTAATCGGAGTCTGGGTCGAGGTCAGGGATGGGGTGGGGATACCCTGGTTTGACCCCCGTCCCCGGTCAAACCGGCAATTCCCCGACTCGATCGGGTCGGGGCCTCGCGGGTTTTTTTTGCCATCCCTAGAGTTCTATAATTTCCAATCTCAAGACTTCTCTCCCTCTCCAATTCTCTCTTTTTCCTCAAGAATTTCCTGCCAAAATTCAAAGAGAGCCCACAAATCTCCTCTTTGATTCTTCCTAGAGAATAGAAAAGTTGCTATTGTGGTTGTGTTCCCAAGACAAGAAGAGTTCTTATTTTTTCCATTGGAGATTTATCACTGGTTCGTGGTTCAAAAAGAAGAAGGATTTCCACATTGAAGATGGTCTTCAAAGGTAAGAAATTTTCTTCCTCTTAATTCTTGTAAAAAGTATGCTAATTACTTTGTTTATCAATTTGCATGTTCTCTGTAATTTTGTTTTTCCAAAAACAAGTTTAATGACACAAGGCTAGGGAAGACACAGTAGCAAGGAAGTATTTGTGAGCAGGGACTTTAGACTGAGCCGTCTTAGCAATATGCAAACAGATAGATTCAAGCACTCAGTAAACGCAAATGAAAAGTAGCAAGTGTTCACTTACCTATATATATACTATTGAATAAAGAAATGTAAATGATCGCTTAAATAAGAGTAGACGATCGCCTAAAAATGATAATTGATCGCGTATATAATCGTAAATAATCGCATATAATATAGTAAATGATCACGTATATAATTGTAAATGATTGCGTATATAATGGGGTAAACAATCGCATAGGTAAGGGTAACCGATCATTTATACTAGCCGATCGTTTACCCTACCCCTAAGTGATTTCCACCCGTATTGCGCAACATTTACCCCTATATTACGCGACCTTTACCCAGTACTACACAATTCTTACCCTAGTATAAGCGATCGTTCCCCTAGTAGTAAGCGATTATTACCCTTCCACTATAAAAATAAGCCTTTTGCTGATGCCAAAAATCGTCGGTGTAGCTCCAAAAACGCATCGGCTAATCCTATACTGACGCTAATCCTATACTGACGTTGGCAGGAATCATTGATGTAGGTTTGTCGGTAGAGACTACACCGACGCACAAAAAAAGAAGCGTCTGCGTAGAGATGCCAGTCGTGAAATAGGATCAATGTTGACACCAGCAAAACGCATTGGCAAAAGGTGTATACGTCGACGCAACAATGTGGTGTTGACAGTTTTTTTGTCTCGATAGTTTGAAAACATCGTCGACGTATCCTCACAATGCCGACGACATATGCTTAACGTCGGTAGTTTTTTTATGCAGACGATTATAGTTTGTCGTTGACATATCCTTGAAATGTTGACACCTCCTAATATAATGAGGCATCGACATAGGCTTATTTTTTTTTTTTCCAAAATACCTGTTTTATAATTGTATTGTTTTTCCACCTACATCCTTTGTCCATTACTTTAGTTTATACCTAAAAACAAACAATTAACACATTTAAGACAAAATCGCAAAAGTTTCAAGGGAGACATACCAAAAAAATGGGTGGCTGCAGCGATTCTGGCGGAGGGAGCAACGCCCGACGGACTTCAACGATAGAGGGAGTGGTGGCTGGCAAATTTGAGGGAGAGAGGGGATGGGCGATGGTGGTTGATGGGAAGAGAGGGGACAAGCAGTCGATGGACTTCAACGACGGGAAGAAGAGGGAAGAACACACACATTTTAGGGAAGAAGAGGGAAAAAGAAAATAAAAATAAAGTTTTTATTTTTAGAACTGTCAACTCTAGGCGTCGGCAAATGCCCTTTTTTGCCGACGACAATCATCAACCGTCGGCAAAGGCCTTCCTTTACTGACAGGTAATTATAATATCGTCGGCATAGGCTCTTCTCTACCGACGCCTACATTTCTATCGTCAGTAGAAACATTTATTGCCAATGGGGCTTCGAACTGTCAGAAGAGCCACTTTTTGCCGACGACGTTTTATGGCGTCGACATGTTTTTTGTCGGCATAGGTGAATTTTCTTATAGTGCTCAATAGCCTCATGATACGATAAACAACAACATTCTGAACCTATATACTATATTTAGACAGCAACGAAATGCACTCGAGAGAACAACATACTTTTCAGAGTAGAACGAAACATGAAAAACTTGAGAAATACTGAGACAAATAACAAAACTGGAGAGAAACTGAGAGCAAGGTGATAAACTTGAGAGAAATGAAACTTGAGAGAAACATAATCTTGCACGAAAATGAGAGAAAATGAAAAATGAGAGTGCCTAAAGAACCTGAGAGAAAAAAAATGAGAGCACTGAGAAGAAGATACATGAAAGATTGCAAATGGTAAGAGAATTGGTTTTGAGAATGCGAAGGAGTGCACGCGTACGGTAACTTAAACTTGAGGGCAAAAAAGGTATTTAATGTGCCAAAATGGTTAATTATATATATATATATATTTAGAGAGAGGTTATTCATAAATAAATTTTTTGTTTTGGATCATTTTGGGTAATTTTCCTAATTTCGAGGAGAAGTATGTGTTTACATGTAACATTCTTAATTTTTCTTTTTGCTTAACCTTTTCTGATCCCTATCTCACGTTGAGCCACCTCTCTCCTTCCCAGCCACTGCGCCCCCTCCACCGCCGTCTTGTCGGCTGCCGCCGCACGCTGCACTCTCAGCTGTCGAGTCTCAGCCTTCCGACGAACTCGTCTCTCTGGCAAGTGTTATCTCTGTTATTTTTTCCCATCAGAAACGCAGTGGTTTAGCCCCTATCTCAGCCTTCCGGCCGCTCATTTTTCAGATTCCCAAGGTTTTGATTTTTTCTTTGCTTTGTTTGTTTATGTTGGTTTATTCTGAGGTATTACCCAAACACATGGAATAATTTCAAATCATCCTTACGAATTCAGGGTTCCAAATAGGAGCTAAAACATATAATATGTAGTTAGACTTTCAATCTTGTGTCTAATAAATATTGACTGATTCAGTGAGCCTTTATGAAGGCAATGCTTTAACATATAACTGTTTTGGTAAATGATAATTTGTTAACTGTTTGCAAATTTTATGAAGGTTTTACTAAAGTAGTATTTTGAAGAAACGATTTGAATTATGACCTGAGAAGGGTTAAGTTTGGAGAAGAGTGAGGTGTTCATATCCAGCACCAGCGCAATTTTCCCAGAAAAAAGTCCAAGTGTTGGGTTCTCTCGTGGCAATCAGTTCCTGTAAAAGATCAAATGAATAGACCAGGCTTTTGCCTTGTCAAACATGGGGGAGAGCTCATGTGTTAACACGAGAATGCTTTTCTGATGATTTTACCATTGCACATGAAGTTGTGTGCCGTCTTCTTCCGGTTTTGCTGTTTACAGGTTTCTTCTAATTCAGCTTCTACATGTAATTTTCTTCCATTCTTTTTCTCTAGAAGATGGTTGAGTCAAAGTCAAAGAGTCCCGTCTTCATTTTTGCTTCAAACCAGGCCGTTTCCGGATTATTCTCCTAAGAAGCCTTCAATTAGAGATACTGAACTTATCCATGACATCACTACTGCAATTAAGTTGCGTCGTTCTGAGTCCCTTCGTCGTATTCTAAAGCCTCATGAATCCAACTTTAGGTATGATCATCTGATTTGGGTACTGATGAATATTAAGAATGACTACAATCTGGTTTTGGCTTTCTTTGATTGGGCACGGGTTCGTAGAGATCCATCACTAGAAGTCCGTTGCATTGTTATTCACATTGCCGTGGTGTCAAATGATCTTAGACTGGCTCATGAGCTGGTTCATGATTATTTCTTGAATTTAAAACTGGAGGTTGGTGCTACAGTGACTCAATTTACCAACCGGCTGATATACACTTATAAGTACTGGGGATCAAATCCCATTGCATTTGATATATTTTTTCAAGTCCTAGTTGAAATTGGTTATTTAAGTGAAGCAAGAAAACTACTGGACAAATTGTTGAGCTACGGATTAGTTGTCACTGTTGATTCTTGTAATGCTTTTCTTAGTCGCATTGCTAACCAGTCTGAAGGAATAAAGATGGCAATAAAGGTTTTTTGTGAATATGGTATTAGTTGGAATACTACATCTTATAACATCATTATTTATTCTTTATGTCAATTGGGAAAAGTAAAGGAAGCCCATCGGTTACTTATGCAGATGGATTTTAGGAGTTCTACACCTGATGTTGTTAGTTATAGTACTGTGATTGATGGATATTGTCAATTGGGAGAATTGAAGAAGGCATTGAAGCTTATTGATGACATGCAAATAAAAGGACTGAAACCAAACCATTATACCTACAATAGCATAATATTACTTTTGTGTAAAATTGGCAAGCCATTTGAAGCAGAAAAAGTATTGAGAGAGATGATGTGTCAAAAGATTATTCCTGATAATGTTGTCTACACCACTCTCATACATGGTTTCTTCAAATTAGGACATGTTCAAACTGCAAATAAATGGTTTGACGAAATGCTGTTTAAGAAGATCAGTCCTGATTATATAACCTATACAACTCTTATCCAGGGATTTGGTCAAAGTGGAAAGGTGATAGAACCACAAAATCTTTTCCATGAAATGATTAGCAGAGGCTTAAAGCCTGATGAAGTTACATATACAACGCTGATTGATGTTTACTGCAAAGCAGGTGAGATGATGAATGCATTTTCTCTTCACAATGAGATGGTTCAAATGGGAACGACTCCAAACATTGTTACTTACGGCGCCCTGATTGATGGCCTCTGTAAGCGAGGAGAACTAAATACAGCAAATGAGCTTTTGGATGAGATGCGCAAAAAGGGCCTTCAACTGAATGTGTGCACTTATAACTCAATGATCAATGGTAATTGCAAAGCTGGAAATATTGCACAGGCAATAAGATTGATGAAAGATATGGAGGTGGCTGGGATTGATCCTGATACTATCACTTATACCACGGTCATCGATGCTTATTGTAGATTAGGAGATATTGGTATGGCTCATAAACTTCTTCAGGAGATGTTAGATAGAGGGCTTCAACCAACAGTTGTTACATTTAATGTTCTAATGAATGGATTTTGTACGTTGGGAATGCTTGAAGATGGTGATAAGCTCTTGGGATGGATGCTAGAGAAGGGCATTGTGCCTAATGCAATAACATACAATACTCTCATGAAGCAGTATTGCATTAGAAATAATATGAATACTACAACCCAGATTTACAAGAGGATGCGTAATCAAGGAGTGATGCCGGATAGTAACACCTACAATATTTTAATAAAAGGGCATTGTAAGGCACGGAATCTGAAAGAGGCATGGTTTTTACATAAAGAGATGGTTGAAAAAGGATATATTCCCACTGTTACTTCATATAATGCACTTATAAAAGGGTTTTATAAGAAAAAGAAAATTTTGGAAGCAAGGGAACTCTTTGAAGAGATGAGAGGACATGGGTTGGTTGCTGATGGAGAACTATTCAATATCTTTGTTGATCTGTACTATGAAGAAGGAAATATAGAGATAACTCTTAATCTCTGTGATGAAGCGATCGAGAAATGTCTTCTTAATGAGATAAAAATGAAACAGCTGGAGTAGTTTTATATTTTTCTCTATATAATGATCAAAACAGATGCAAGGATTGGACTTGCCAAGAGAATTTACATTCTCCTCTATTTTTCAGGTAGAAGTAATGATTTTATCCATGGTAACTAAATGCACCTCACACTCCTAGCACATACCTAACTTGTTTCATTGGCGATATTTCTATCGAAGCAAGAGCATGGATTGTGCCTAATCTCTCCTGGAGAACGATGGATTATTCAAGCTTTCAGAGGACAAAATTGATACGTTATGCACTTTGACTGAAGGTAGTAGCTTCATTACATAGTTTAGAATTAATTTCTTGCCTTCACTATGTTACTTGAGACAGAATGCCCGGTCTTTGACTCACTTATGGAATCTTGCTGGAAAATGTGCATGTATTCAGGTTCAGATATGAATAACCTTGTGAAAGACGCTTGAACAGGCTCTTTAAGGGGGGCTAAACAAGGCACAAGAATTACATTCCTTAAAAAGGAGGATATGCGGTCCGTAACCCTTAAGGTTGGATTTTAATAGTAAATAGTTATGTTTCCTTTCTCATGGGTAATAATCCTTTGTTTCTTTCTGGCTTATTTTTGTAGGACTTTGAGAGCACAATGCACAAGGTCAAGACTTCTGCGTCTTTGAGCGAACTTGGCATACATGATGAATGGAACAAGCAGTTGGGGAGTTTATCACTTTGAATCACAGAAGGTGACCTGACTGGCTGAGGCTTGGATAGTAGGCAAGATTTAAACCAATTGTCATTGTTTTCAAGAAGATTTTTGGTTGTCTTCTTTCAAGAGCTGCATTTTTTTCCCTAAATCCATGGAAGTGTATATTAGGATACTTCTTAACTAGAATTAAGATCTGGACTGCAAGATAAACCAAGTATAAAGACACTTGGAACCTCCCTCTTGAGTATGCTAACCCAAGCCTTAGATCACTCCACAAATTGCCTACCTTCTCTCAAATCCCCTCCGTCTGTTTATAACCAAATTCCCTAACTCCTTAACTAATTACACTAATGCCCTTACTAATACTATACTAATAACCCTGACTAGGACCCTTACAGTGTACTAGTCATTTATTAAAAAACCTCAATATCATTTGTCATTTTTGGTTTATTTTGTTGCTCTCCCCTCTTAAGGGTATTTATATCTTTGAACATTAGTCTGCTTCCATTTTGAGATCTGAAAGAATGCCTTGCATCTCATGTGCTTCATTCAGAAATTTATTTCATTTATGTGGAATTAGAACCATAAGTAATTGATCAATGAGTGAACTTAAGTGCTTTAGGAGTAATTCTTCCACAAGTTCTTTAAGCCTTGTGGCATTTCCACTTGTACAAGTCTCTCTCTTTGCATATCTGGTCGGTGTAATTGCCCTTGTATCTGCCATCCAGTCTTCCTATGAGCATCTGGAGGATTTTAAACCTTTTTTTGTCCTACAACTATACTTGAGAGGATTTGTTCTATAGGTTTTACATCAAAGTCCTTGAGTTATAAGAATACTTAATTTTTTTTCCCCTTAACGTTGAACTAAAATATTAGACATTATCAGCAAAGCCTCTACTTTTATCTACAAAAGAGTGAAACTGCCTTGCGGCTAAGCCCTTATGCTGCTAACTAATGAGGTTGTGTACCCGTGGTGTTACCTTTTGTAGGTTTCTATTCTTTCTACGGATTCGAGTTCAAGTTTTATGATGACAAAGTTATCTTGGTCCTCCATTTGAGGGTCTATCATGACAAGTTGATTTCTTAGTTATTTTGTGGAATTTTTGATGGGAAAGAAGTGAGGGGAAAAAATTCTACTTATTGAACGTTTGTGATGAAATATGATGGTGGTTAAACACCCTTGTGGTTCATACTTAATACTTTTAGGTGATGTTTGGGGTAAAAAGTGGAGTTCTGAACTACAAAGGGTCATTTAGTTGTGAGATGAGATCCACAGTGAAAGGAGTTAACAAGGCATGAAATTAGTGCTTTTTAGTCGTGAGCTTACAAACTCCTTGAACCAAACAAGGAGGGTAGTTAATTCTACTTCCCCCAATCCCAACTCCTTTAGTCAAACCTCCCTTAAGCTTTTTTCTTTGTTTTTTTTTTTTCTTTTTCTTTTTATTATTATTATTATTCATTATCTTTCATTCTTCACCAACAATTGGGATTACATTTGGAATTTTTGTTTACCTGAAATGACAGGTTGGTTTTTCTTCATGAAGATCATTAAAAGAAAATCTCTAAACCTACATATTAGTGCACCGAAAAATATGTATATAACAATTTTGTGATAAGATAGCATGTCATATGTGACGTCTTGAATTTCAGGTAATTTTAGAATTAGTTATCTTGAATTATTTGAGTTGTAAAAAGTTGAATTAATATGATCAGATAATTAATTCAATTTATAATTGATAAAATTTGGAAATTTGGATTTATTTTTGTGAAAGATTGATAATTTATAAGAACGAAAAGAAAAGAATACATGTATAGTCTCTTTCCTCATGCAAGTAATCTCACTGTCGTCCTTATTAGTCCCCATCGTCCATCACAATCATGCTGCACCTATTCTTTGGTCGTTTGTTGATTGTGCTCGTTGTCGGTAATCTCTTGACTGCCACCTACATCGCATCCGTCGTGCTGCCCAGCCCTCTGTTGTCACCAAAAGTCACTGCCAGTTGTCAGAAATTTCTATTATTTGGTCATCTGTTGATTGTGCTCGTCGTCGGTAATCTCTTGACTGCCACTTGCATCGCATCTGTCGTGCTACCCAGCCCTCTGTTGTCAACATAAGTCGCTGCCAGTTGTCAGAAATTTTGATTTTTGGGTGAGATTTGATGGTTTTGTTGGATTTCCTTGAATAGGTCTTGAATGCCTATTGAGTTTACTCATTATGTTTGGCCTTTAAATTCAAGTTTTAAAGGTTGTAAGTGGGTTATCCAACAGAGTTAAGTGTCAATTTTGGTAGTTTTGGTAAATATTTAAGATTAGATAACTTTTGGAGGATTGTTGGATTGATTAATGTTGCATAAATTGGGTTTATAACCCTTAGTTATGGTTTGTGCCTAGGTTTGAATTTTGTATGAAGTTGGAAGCAATATTGGAGCAAGCTGATGAAGTCCTCAACTTTTTCCTATGAATAATTGAATTCTAAGTGAAATGGTACTAGTTGTGGACTTAGCCAAATTTTTGTCGTTTTAGGGTTGAGCTAGGTGAGATAAGTGAAGGAGTAGTGGGTGGCAAAGAGCTAATGAAGCTTAGAGTTGAACGACAATGAGTTATGAAGTAGGTGGCAATGAGCTTAAGTGGAGGAGTACGTGTTGAACTCAAATGAGGAAGAACCTCCAAGTAAGCTTGAAGAGAAGAACTAGGGGTTGAAAAGATGCTAGCTAAAAGGTAGGTGCTTAATTCTTTAAGTTTGGAAATTAAATAATTTCTTAATATTTAATAATGTGATTAGGTGGCAAATTAAGGAGTTTGGCAAGTTAGTGGGAGGAGGAGTCATTTGGAGGTGAAACATGGATGTGCTGCCAAGGAGTATAAATAGAAGGATGCAAAAGTGGACTCGGTTTGCCCAAATTACCCCTTATGTGAATGTTTCTTCAACCAAATTCTCACAAAGCAGTGCAGAAGGTGTGTGAGGGCTGCCAGAAGGAAACTCAATCAGAAAGATGATGAAAATTGAAGGAAATCCAAGGTTGTGCGAGAATTTGAGCCTAGTCGAGCAAAGAGTGAAGTTTAGTAAATTTCGAGTTGTTGAAAGAATCTTAGAAGGTCAAATTTGGAGGTAAGTTTGTTTAGAGGTTTGTAAAAGAATTTTGTGCTAAAAATTTTGGAAACGTTATTTTGGATGCTGAAAGTGTAAGCTAGTTTTTAGATGTGCATTGGGTGGCTGCCGGCTGGAGGCTGAAGAAGATAGGTGAGGAAGGCTGTCGGTGGACTTGGGCAGTTGAGTGCTGACTTAGAGGTTAGAAGGTTGAGTTGCACACCTAGGTGGGTAGTGGTGTCCAAGTTACATGCTCAGTGGGCGGGCGTAAGTGTTGTCGCGCCCCAGCTTTAGTGTCATGCCACTCGACCCTGCACAGTCTTAATGCCCAGCCCGTGTGCACGCTCGATGTCAAGTGCACGCGTCTAACTTTGCCTGTGCGTGTGTGCAGGGATCGCCGCCCATGGCCTGTGTGCGTGCCTAGAGCTCGTGTGCGTGTTCCAGCGCCTATGTCTGATCCTGTTGCACGCCCAGCTGCACAACCAACCACATAGAGGCATTGCTTGAAATAGATGGTGTTGGTGAGTGTTCTGGATTTCTTAAAGATCTGATGAGTTTGTAAGTTGTTAAATGGCTAAGTATGAGCATATTTAGTTTATGTTTGGATTGAGAGCTAATAAGTATAAGGGATGAATTAGGGATTAACCAAGGGATTTTCAATTCATTTTTTAGGACAAATAGAGATTAGATTAGCATATAACCGGTTAGGATGCTGCTAATAACAGTGAGTGACAAAATTGTTTCAAAAGAATATTTTGTTTACATTAGAAACTTGTTACTTGAAGAAGTTGATGGTTATCTGGGTTGAGCATGATTTCTTAAGATCTATAAAAATGTTGAATTTGAGCATGTTTTGTATGGTCATTTAATGTTATGCTGAGAAAGGCTGAGAAAGAATGAAAGCTGATTTATTCATGGCTAATTTTAAATGTTTGTATTATTGAAGTTTTGATATGAGAAAATGATGTACCCTATATAATTAAGGATAAGGAGAAAGTATTTGGGCAACTCGGTATATGAGGTCTTTAGGACCCACTTTGGCACACAGAAAGGTTTTGGGTCGTGTGTTGGGGTGTTTGGGGGCATATCTATGTGCACATATGATAGATATTAATGTTGTTGTGTCGAGATTACTCCGCATCAACTAAGGTATTTGACGTTAAGTGTATTGAGTTTGCTCTACCTCAACTAAGGTTATGGATACAGGCTTGAACTTGTTTTCTAACTAACCGATTTGTGAAATGTTTCTAATTAACTAAGCATGTTATTACTCCCTAAATTTTCTCTGGATATTTTCTTTTCACTTATAAACTTTCTTAGCAAGATCTAATTAAGGATTTCTTTGTCACTTACTAGGCTATCCAACTCACCCTTTTCTTATGTTTTCATTCTCCCAGGTAGCTAAAAAGTTTCCAGTGCTTGGTCTATCCATCCTCGTCTACTATTGCTACAACTCCTCAAGCTAGCTAATATAGTGCTTAGTATGTTGCTAGATGAATTTGGGGTCATGTACATGTTAGATGGGTGGTGTGTGAGGAGTTTGTAAATAAGTAATGTTCTAATTTGGTCTATGTTAAGTTTGTACGTACATGTGTGTAACTTCTGTAATGTTCTATGTAAATGGGTTTTGTGATTCGGACTTCTGTGTATGCATCTCTAAAGACTTTTTATTTATGGTTAATCAGGTTTGTTAGATAAGTTGTTTGAAGTCTTTAAGTTGAAGTTATATTTTGGAAAAAGGTCCTAGAGATCGAAGTTATTTATTGTGGTTCATGGTTTAGGGATTCAAGATTCTTCAAAGCCAATTAGAGATTGTGTTACTTTGTATTAATATTTAGATTTAATTTTGAGGTAAGTGATGTTCCTATTGAAACACTCGTGCCAAATGCCCTAGTTTAATAACATTAAGTTATCTAATGGGTCTTAGAAGCATGATATGAAATCTTGAGTATTTGCAATGATTCATGAAAGGAATGAATATTATGGACATGTTTAAATTAGGTGATATGTTATGATTTACGATATGAGACCATTGATGATACATATATTGCATGTTAGATAAGTAGTGATAATTTGCCGTCCTATTACTACCATGACATAATATCGCGAGTCAATGGATTCGCTACCATGTTATGATACTGAGAACCGATGGATTCACTACCATGTTATGTTACTATGAGCCAACAGGTTCACTTCCATGTTATGATATTGCGAACCGTATGATTGTGTACCTCTGAGCCACAAATATGCATGATAGATGAGATAGATTAATCACTTAGATGGTCATCTAGGATCAATTATAGTATGCATGTTTTAATCATGAAACATTGACAGTATTTGATTCCATGGCTTGGCCATGTTAATGGGATTAATTAGAAGCTTTTGCTCATATTTTCATGATTTAAATGCCAGTTTTATAACGTTTGAATATAGATTTTCATTATTTGCATTTTTGAAAACTTTAATTATTTATTGTTTTGACTATTACTTTTTGGGAGATCTCAAACAAAGGTTTTAAGTGATTTAAAATTTTATTTTAATAAAGTTATTTATTTTTAAGAAATTGGTTTGTCTTTTAGGTAGATCTGTTAAGGGTTTGTTTTGAAATTTATGCATTTAAGAGGTAATGGTCCTAGAAAGTTGAGTTGTTACTGTTGGTATCAGAGCCCAAAGTTATAGGTTCTGTAGACTTAACTTGCAATGTAAATCTAGAATGTCTTTATGGCCCAATAAAAGATTCTTCGTCATCACCAGGTATGTCTACCAACTAAATATCCCAAATATGTTATGCATAAGTCTTGCTTAATTTAGTGCCTTGGTAGACATGTTTTCTAGATTGAGGATCTAATATAGTTACGAATGATTGTTAGAAAATGGAACCAAAACTTAGGGTGAGGTTAGTCAAGAAGAAGGCTAGAAGGGAAGTGTAAGGCTCCTCAGTCCATGGTCCTCAAGTCTAGGACTCTTTAGCTCTGCAAGATCCCCTCACCATGTCCCTCCTGTGTCAGTGGAATAAGGGGATGCATTGAGAAGTCAAACTCAAAATGTACTAGTGGCTCTGCAAACACAGACTCCACTTGTCATCCAGGGCGATTTTGCTACATTGGCAGCATAGATTGGGGAAGTTGTTATTATAGTTGTGATGGACATGGCTCGAATTGCTGTGGCGGAGCAGGTAGCTTAGTAAGTACCAGTACAATCAACCCAAATGCAACTAGTTCAACATTAGAATTAGAACCTGCAAGACTTGTCGTTAAAGGCGAAGCATCTGCGAGATTTCAGACAGTATAACCTTGTTACACTTAATAGGTTGCTGAAAGACCATACAAAGGTAGAGATGAGGTTGCCCTCCTAATTCATGTCAGAAATACATGCTTATAGGCCCTATTTTAGTAGCTTTTCTTGGAGAAAAAGGTCTATTGCATGATAAAATTCTCCACAATATGTGTTAAATGGATTAGATATTGAAGAATATGGTCTTTGAATGCTTTAAGTCTATTTTTCACATCTTGAACATGTTTTAGAGGCTCTTACATTGACTTTTTGTCATTTTGCAGAAATTGTTGTTAATGCGCCCGCATCGCGAAAATAAGATGCGCTCGCATTAAAACCCTAGTTTCAGAAACATTGAACTAGTTGGTCATAGTCTTTAGTCGTTTTTTTTAGTGCGGATTTGACTGGGGAGCCTTCAGAACGTTGATTTCGGCCCCACCTAACCTCTTGTGAAGCCTACAAAAGAAATTGAAGCCTTCCTTTCAAGGAGTTAGCTTCCTCCATCTGAAATCAGTCCATTCCTAGAAGATTCTCCACTCAACTTGCCAGTTTTACTCCAAGAACGAGAGTTCCTCTAGAGTTCTTAGGTTTTAAGGCTTCCCTACCCCATGAGAGCATGTGTCTAGAGAAAGAATTGGTCCTTAAGAAAAGAAAATCTGTCCCTAGAGCTTATTAGAGAGTGAGGAATTCGTTTGAGTGTTACTAAATTTTTCAGCACTCATCTTCATTTCATTTCTTTCTTTGTTACCCTTGCACATTCATTTTGTACTTATGATTATGAAATTAATGAAAATGATTCATTTATTCTTTATCATGAGCTAAATCTATCAAGGGGTTCAAATATGTGGATGCCCTAGAGATTCATGGCTTGAGCAATTGTTAAAGTGTCATGTCTTGCATTACTTGCACATTTTCCTTATTGATTATATGGAAAAAATTGTTAATTTGAATTGGCCACTTAAGTTAGCAATATAGTGGAGTCTTCATACTGTGGAGGTTAGGGTGTAAACGGATTTCACAAGGAAATATGGAATTAAAGCCAACAAATAGAATCACCATACAACCTTAGTGATACGGGGCATTATAGGATATAGAATATGCATGAAATTAATATAAGATCTAGCTAACCATAGAAATATAGGATTAGTTCCTTAGACTTCAAAAAGATCTTGAAACAAGACTAAATAGGTGAAAATTCTGCTCATGTGTAAGGTAATGTGTCGGCATGATGTGGCCGCATCGTTCAGGTTTTGATAAACTTAGACAAAACATAGTTGAAACCCTACTTCCATCATTGATTGCCTTTTTCTTTTTAAGTTTTATTCATATCAACTCACAACAATTTCACCTTGGTTACATTAGGTCACTTGATTGTATTGTTTTAAGAAAAACCCATTTAGGTAGCTAATCTTATGGGATTCGACCTTTGGAATACTCCAAGGTTATTACTTCACCAATAATGTATGCTTGCACTAAGACCAATCTACCTATAAATTTTCCACTCATACCAATCTACCTATAAATTTTCCACTTATACTCTTTTGGTTGATCACCTCCATCGAGATCACATTCTGCTATATTAAGTGTCGAAATGATCAAAAGCTTCAATGCAGAGTATTTGTATTGGTGCATAATGCAAAGATCTAGTGGCAGTCAGCGGAAAGGTAAATAGACACCAGCAAAGGTGCGATAATCTAGGACTAATTTAAAGAATGCTTTTATAAATAGTACTTCTCCGCAACACGAGGTAAAAATAGACAAAATTCCTTAACATGAAGTGAGGAGCCATTTTGGTAGTGGAGTACGACCAAGAGCCCAACAAGTTGTCCCACTTTGCTCCTAAGTCGGTGGCCGCAGAGGAAGACAAGACAAAAAGATTTATCTAAGGATTGAGGGATGGACTACAAGGCATTGTATAGCCTTTGAGTCAACTTGCTATGCATCAACACTCGTGCAACTACACAGATAGATTCTTTAGTAGGGGATGAGTACTTGAGGACGTTAGGACTAGGGTCCTTTTCGAGTCAAAAAAGAAAGGCGGCTCAGAAGCCTTCGAGCCTCGACAGAAAAGTCAGAACTCATATAGATCAACATGACACTTTAAGCAACATTCTTCCAGTTTAGGTATTATCATGAAAGACCGATCAATGTGTAATTCTTATGGGAGACGTCATTGGAGACGTTGTTTGGTTGGCATCAGAGTTTGTTTTCATTGTAGGCAGAAGGGGCATACAATTGATAAATGCTCTAACAGGAGTGCTTTAGGTAGTAGAGGCTAGCCCATGATCTCACATCAGGGGAGTTATAGCAAACCACAACAACAACACGACCGAGTTTATGCTACAACTTGGCAAGAGGTTGAGAAGTCCAATACAGTGGTGGTAGGTACACTCCCTATTTTGAGATATTATGCATGAGTGTTGTTTGATTTTGGTTCGTCACAATCTTTTTGTATTTCATTTTATCTTATTTTATGTTATCTCATATTATTTTGATTTATCTTAATATTATCTTGATTTTTGGCTTTATTTCGTTAGGCCAAAATTCACTCCTCAACATTATCCTCCACTCTTAAGTTTGGTTTTGAGGACTAGCTACCTACTAGTCGTGTGTGTTGATGCAAACTTAGGAGTATTGCTTTCACTTTTTTGTTTTAACTTTTGTTACCCAAACCTTCTTATTATATGGTGTACCAACTTTATCACTCTGGTATAACCATATCGAACTTGATTCCTCCAACATCATTCGCGGTTCTCTAGCCATGCGTGGAATATCTATCTAAACCCTCTTTTTGAAGATTTGGTAGGTTCCTGACGCACACCCACCACAACTAAGCAGCATAAGTGCAAGTATTGGTATTGTGTCTGTCCTATCTTGAGGGGCATAGATACTCGAGTTTGGCTATTCTTGTCCATTTTGGGCACCCTTATTTGACAAGCCTAATTGGGAGTGTTGATTAGATCATCATTTTATCTAATCACTTGATAGCAAACGGTTTTCATTGTTCTTGGTTGGTGCTTCATCTAGACCCTAAATTCTTTAGGTTCTAATCGTTTGTTATGGCCTCAATCTTTATCACGGTAGAGTTCAGAGGCACTGATTTTCCTTTTCAATTTTTTTCCTCAATGACAATTTTATAGTAATCTTCACACTACGTTATCTTTATCAATAAATACAAAACTTTCCAACTAAAGCATATTTTGCTGGCGCTCATGTTGTCATGGTAAAACCCTCAATCCACATTGTGCCTATGTTAAATCATTCGGGGTAGAAATCAACAAGTGTGGAAGCTAGAGAAGCTTATCCTTCTAACAAACTTTTTTTTTTTTTTTTTTAAATGGTGCGAGTCATAAGCTGCACCAATTATCTCAACTAGGTGTACATGTCGTCATGTGCCCAAGATGACGTGAATCCTCGAAAAGGGTTAACTTTAAAAGAAAATAAAAAGGAGTGGCCACCAATCTTTATTACGGTGTGATTGGACATCGAAGTAAAATAAATAATTTCTAATTAAAAACAAAAATGGTATGCGAAAACTAGAGTTGAGTTTGGGAGTCATTTGTGCACAACACTCATTTAGAAAATGGTGACTAAATTCTAAATCTTGAATTGAAAATATTCTTTAATTTTTTTAAAAAATAATGTCTTCATTACTCTAATATTTGAAGCAATAACCCCATAAAATAAGTGGGACAAATTCCGTCAATTTCACTATATTATAATTGAGAAAAAATTCCTCACCTCAAGAAAGTGATAAATTATTACATTTTCTCAAAATCCATTATAAGATAGTCTTTAAATAAATGAAGTTTTTTTTTTTTTTTTAAACATAAACTAAATTCATTTTTTTTTTTTGGGATTAAATCTCAGACTCCAAAGATGTGATCCCTCACCTTAAGAATCATAGGAAATCAGACTCTCAAATTTCCTAGATTTGATTGTAATATTTTTCTTTTAAAGGAAAATGATCTTAAAAATAAGTAATTAGAAAAGTAATTGATTAGGAGTCCTTTTGAAATCATAGATGAATTTTTGAATGTTTGAAAACACAAAATGTGTAATTTTAAAGAAATTTTTTTTAAATGATTTAAAAAGAGTTTTGTGAAAGATATTAAAACTTAGAGAAATTTAAATTAGAAGAATTTTAAAACTTTGAGAAATTTTAATTATAAAAATTTAAAAACTTTGAGAGATTTTAATTAGGGCTCTTTTCATATATAGTAAAAGAAACCAAAATATTTACAAATGTAGCAAATTTCACTGTCTTATCTACAATAGACTACTGATAACTTATAGAATACAAGTTATTATGTCTTTCTCTTAGAAAAATAGAGCTTAAATAGAGAATCATGTGGTAATTAGTGTTAAATTCTATTGATAGATTTTCCTATGCGTTCTACTCTTGTAAATTGATGAAGATAATTGTTTTATAGCTTTTTGAGCCTAAAACGCATGTTTTAACGCAAGAACGCAAGCAACCTGTAGATGCGTTGGCAACCTGTAGACGCGTTGACAACCTTTCAACGCTGGTTGATACGTTAGCAACCCATGGATGCGTTGACATAATTGAACGCATGAACCCAAGTTATCTGTGGATGCATATCAAGAAGGCAGCAGAGAATCAAATAAGAATCTTGAGAGATTGTCGGGAGATTGATATGCTTGATATGCGGCAAGAGTGGTGGATTAAAATTAAACAAAAAATCACGCGATTAGGCGAGATGGACGTAAGGCAGAAATTTAGCCTCCAATCATGCAGATTTGCCAGCGGTTGCAACGCAACATCTATAAAAGGGCAGACTTGAAGACGAAAATGTTGTTGAACCTTTCGGAAGAATTCTTAAGTGGCAGCAGAGTTCTCTCCAGATGACAATCGGAGACAAATAGCTCGACAGAGAAGAGTCTTCCCTCTTGTATATTGAAGGAAGAAGTGAAGGAAACCGGAAGTATTTTTGGTAAGTTGAATTTGTAAGTCATTAAGAGAAAATCGAGCTAGAATTGACTTCGAATATTAATTGGGGCACAAAAGCGGATTTTAAATCCAAAAGAAAGAAAGAAAGAAAGAAAGAAAGAAAGGAAAAGAAAAGAAAAAGGAAAAATAATAAATAAATTAAAAAAAAAAGAAAAAAAGAAAAGAGATAGTAGAAGGGGGGTTGGTGGAGATATATCTTTAGGTGGTGGAGATGCCGACTAATTTCCTCTCATTTTCAAGCTCAAACTTACTCCATCTTTCAGCTGAGCATTGAGGGAAGGTAGAAGAAAATATCTAGGGCAAATTCGTGTAGAATTTCGGTCGTTTTCATGGTGTAATTAAAGCTGAAACAGAATATTTGATTGTTGTCGCGTAGTTTGAGCAAAGTCTGGAATTTGGTGAATAGCGAGCTGAAAAAACCGAATTTGAAGCTGAAATTTTGAGGTTAGTAAGCTAACTCAATTCTTAACAACTCTTGTGAAGGATGATTGAGTTGAATATGAAGAGAAACATGTTTAAGTTTAGGTGGAAGTGACTGATACAAATTTCCCCGAGTAATCTAGAGCAGGGCGAAGTAAATTGGGAATATCTGTCGAACAAAGAGCCATTAAACTCTGAAATTTTGAGGTAAGTTAGAAAACGTATTTCTTTACAAGTTTGTAGAAGGAAAGAAATTCTAATTCGGGCTGAAAATGCAATGTTTAACAGTTAGAAGTGTAGGCAGTAGCGAAGACAGTAGCAGAAGGAGGTGAGTCTCGTTGGAAGATTGGACGGCATTGGGAACGTAAAAGAGTGAGAGCGAGACAAGTCTCGTTGGTTTCTCTGGTCGATTTTCTCTCACAAATCTCGCTGGTCTCGCTCGTCCACAGTTTCACTGGTACAGTTGGTTTTGCTTGATTTTGCTGGTTTAGTCTCGCTAATGGCTTGAATCTCGTTCATTAGTGAACTTTTTAATGAAATATAGCCTCGGTTGAGCATTTCTTCATGGAATATAGTCTCGGTGATGGTTTTCTTTATGTAGTAGGGTCTCAGTGATGAATAATATGAATGTCTAAGGCTTGTTTCCTATGTAAAAAGGAATTTTAAGGAAATCTAACAAAGGGAAACGTATTATTTCAGGCCGAGATGAGCTAGGAAAGGCGTATAACCTACTAAGGGCTCGAGACAAGTTGTGAGCGACAATTTTATTCAAAATAAGCATGCTTTATACAAAGTTTATGCTATTTGCTGTTGCTTGGAAACATGTTATTATGTTTATGCTTTTCACGGGTTTTAAATGTGCTATGATGCTTATTTGCTTTAAGGAAGCATGTGTTTTCATGTGAATTTTTGTTATGGTTTTGCATTGGAAATATTTGAAGCATGCTAGTTGGTAACCTAGTTTTACGAAAGGCATGCTATTTGTTAATTTATGATTTTACGGAAGCATGATGATTGTTAAGAAATTTGTGAAAGTCTGAGATGTTATAAACTCGTGAATTTTTATTATGTTATTTTCAAAGCATGTTGTTTTTTTAATTATGTTTAGAAAAGGCTCCCAATGCTGAAGGACTCGAAGAAGGCATGTGGGTAGCCGAGATAAAGGACTTGGAAAAGGCAGGTGGGTAGCCGGGATATAGAAATGGTTCCCAATGCTCAAGGACTCGGAGAAGGTATGTGGGTAGCCTGAGTATAGAGATAGCCCCCAATGCTGAAAGACTCGGAGAAGGCATGTGGGTGGCCTAAATCTTGTATATGGGACCCAGTACTGAAGAACTTGAGAAGGTATTTGGGTAACCCAGGATATGATATCTATGTGCACATAAAGGTATGATAGATGTTGTTATGTTGAGATTACTCCACACAACTAAGGATATTCAACATTGGGTGTGTCGATATTACTCTGTCCCAACTAAGGTTGTTTCTACGTTGAGTAGCATTGAGTTCTGCTTCGCCTCAACTAAGGGTGTTTTTGAAATATATTGAATTTTCATGTTTCTTTTCAAAAAAGAACATATATGGTATGACAATGTTACGTGAGCACGTTTTGCTTAGATATGGGTTTGAATTGATGTTATTTACGTATTGTCATAAATTGATTACGATTTGATTAGTTTCATAGTTAAATGAAGGTTTTTACTAAATACGTCACTCATTGGGCCTAGCTCATGTTTTCTTTGTTTTTCTACTTTTCAGGTAGCGAACGAGTCCAGGTTGCTTAGCCTACACAACAACTCGTCTGGACCTACCACTATCTGCGTCTGTGAATTCTGAGCATTGTAAATAGTTGATCTTAAACCTATGTTGTACATATAGAGGGTTAAGGGCGGTGGTTAGTGAACTTATGTAATTACTAGTTTGAATGTAAATCAATGTTCATATGATAGCTTAACCCTGGTTAAAGTTGGATGTTCAATTATTGTGTATGCTTACTAGGTGTTGGTCAAGGTATAAGGTTAACAGTGGATGTCGTAAGAGGGTCGATGTCTGCTGTCCTCATACTTTCTCCTAGGTTAAGAGGGTACTTGGTAGAGGGTTTGACAGTGAGGGGGGCCATAAAACTACATGTTTGTTGTTTCCCATCCCTACTCTCCTTCCATTTGTCAACTTTGTCTTGGAGCTCTTTCTTTAAACGTTTCATTGTCATATCAAAAATATATTTCCCCAATCTACGTTACAGAGAGTCTCCCAATCGCCGATGAAACCTAAGAACTTGTAGTTCATGCTAGATTTTCTCTTCCTTCCCATGAGTCAAAACTTAATAAAGTAGAAAAGGAATATCTTGACAACATCTTCATCATTCTCAAACTCTAAGGAAGGGTACTTAGCATCTAATTCATACCCCTTCATCCCCTTTACATCATTCAAATATTTTTTTCTTAATCTGACATGGGTAGTATCCCTTATTTACCTGTCTGGTCTGGTATTTCAATCCCGCCACCAGATCAAACTCTCTCCGCGCAAATGACACTTCCGTGTCCAGTAAACTAAAACTAATAGTATCTCTTCTAGTCTCCCTAACCTCTCTAATGAGAATATAATGAATCAAAGGTCCATTGAATACAATATTCACATCTAATATGGGCCCAAAACAGGTTTGCTTAAACATAGCTAATTGGGTAGGCGTTAATATTTCCTAATGCTCGTTTGAGCTTTCCCTAAATTAGCACAGGAAGTTTGGGTAGGAGGAAAATGATTATTAGAAGATATTTTGGTAACCAAATTCATCCGCCTACATTATTGATGCAAATAATATACATTAACAAATAAAAGATTTAGCCAACAATGAAAAAAAGACATGCTAAAATAAAAGAATGAAGGAAATCCTAGTGAATACCTAGGTCGGGTAGTGACTGGGCAAAAAAACAGAGAGCTATCATCGATTGAGCCCGTTTATTACCCGGCCCGGGTAGCAACTGGGCCAAAAACAGAGACCATCTCCCGACTAAGCCTAGTCACCACCCGATCGGTTATGACTGAGCTCAATTGATAATGTCTCTCTGTTTCTTCGCCCGGTCATTACCCGCCAAGGGTAAAGACCGGGCCAACGTGCACCCCCTAGTTCACTACTACACAAGGTCATCTACCTTTGTCGCCCTGTCAATGCTCGACCGGGGCAAAAACCAAGAAACATCCTTCTTTTGTGTTTGGCTTGGTCAAGACCTGCCCATGGTAAGATTGGGCCAAACCTACCACAGTTCCACCACCTATCTTACCTAGTCCATACCTAGCTAGGGCATGAGCGGGCCATAAAAATTATTCTCCCTACTAGGGCAAGACCGGGCCAAAAAACAGAGAGACGCCCATCTACCTCGCCTGGTCAAAACCTGACTAGACCGGGCCAAAAAACAAAGAGATCCCACAACTACGTCCACCCCGGTCAATACTCAGTGGGGGTTAGGACCAGGGGCCACTTTCGTCTTCCCCAAAATTACGCCTAGCCAATACCCGTTGTCCTCGGATGAAGCCTGATCGGGTATTTATCATTTTCTAGAAAATAAAAACGAAATTTTATGCATAAAAATTCATTCTTTTGGCTCCAAATAATTCAGAAAATGCCGAAAATGAAGAGTAAATGAACTAAAAGCCAATAAATTTTACTCAAATTTGAAGAAACATTTAAGACATTATTTCTATAAATAAAAAAACTACCAAAAGAACACTAAAATGGGTGCATACAAACATGTAACATTCTCAAAAATAACAAATGTGACCAGAAAAATGAAAAACTTGTCAAATTAAAGATTATTTGTTGAATAAAAGCTCTAAAATCCGTAAAAAATAGGGAAAAAACTGAGATTGAGTTTGAAACTTAGTTGTTGAAGAAATGCAAGGAACCGATTGAAGTAGCTAAGGAAGATGGATGATTTTTGCAAAGAAATTGGTGTGGCTGTTAAGAAATCGTGAGAAGAGAAGAGAGGAGGGAAGGAAATGAATGGTTTTTAAATTTGAGGGATAATTTGATAATTTTACATTTATCTTAAAATTTAAGAGGTTAAAAAATACATAAGATTTTAAAAGAGGTTAAAAATACAAATTGTAAACTTTAAAAAGCCAAAATTGGAAATTACCCACGTTATTCAAGAGAATAACTAACTTTAGAACAGAGACCCATCTCTGTCTTTTAACGTGAAGTAGGAAATAATTTCCCACTTGTCTTTTTCTCTCCTACTCCCACAAGGGAATTATTTGATTAAATTAAAACTAATTAATTTAATTTTAATTAAATGAAAAATTAAATAATTAAATAATTAAACAATTAATTAAATTATCTCATATTTATTCCAATAAATATTTGAATCATATTCAAATATTTTTTCTCTCGTAACCTATAATTTTAATATGAATCTTATTTATTCGTTAGTTAAATCACATTCAAATATTTCTCCAATATTATATAGTTTAATTCAAAATTAACTATATATATTATAAAGTCTTTATATACATTATGTTGATTGTAACATTTACAATTAACATATTATTCCCTAAATTAATTTGAACATTTTAAATTATTCTTTCAAAACATTGGTATTTGTTAATTCGTTGTGAGCTAGCAAGTGGAAGCAATGGGCCTACAGATTATAAGCTTTAATAATCTTAGATTAATTAATTAAACTCTTTAATTAGATTAATCAACAATCATTAACTTTGGGGCACTCCACTAAAAACGCGTAGTTGCACTCTTAATTTGTTGCATCCATTGATATAACAATTACAAGTCGATTCTTCACGAGTTGTTCATAATTACAGCTAGGTCAAGTTACCATTTTACTATTGTAATTATCTCTGTATCCTTAAGTACCCCTTTAACGAACAATTTGTTTATAGTAAAACCATAAACCAAGTCCAGCTAATGAGAGGGTGAGACCTCATTATTCAAGACCTAGAGTCAACATTTATGAGAGCTACTCGTATACTTATCCTAAGGCGAGAATCAATGAATTCCATCTTGTGTAGTTATGTTCCCAACTCCTTGCTTGGTCAAGTCTCCAAGATGGTAGACTTATTGAGTTGGTGCTCAAGCTACTCTCACCCATACAAACCAAAGGATGAGCCCTCATAGGCAGAAGTTCATAACTTACACAGGATTGAAATCAAGTTACATATGGTAATCTTGTGAAATATTAATCTCTTTAGTCAACGGTATTACTAAAGGAAAATGAATCCCATCAGAAGCATATGATCACGTTCTTTGATTTATTAAAAGAATTAAAAATACAAAAAAGTAAAGAAAAGGTTAAGCATCACAGAAGCATGTGATCACATTCTTTGATTTATTAAAAGAACTAAAAATACAGAAAAGTAAAGAAAAGGTGCATCATACCTTTGCCAATCTATAATTCTCGAACCGATAGTCTACTTCTTGTAGTCTTCCTATTCCAAGAGATCTTCCTCGCTATGACTCTGGCAAGGATCCGGTTTCTGAGTTGAAAGAATGAGAAGAAGAATTTTCTTAGAATTTTTCATAAAAAATTGAAATAATTAGTAGAGGAAGATTTTTAGAGAAATCGTAGAGATTACTCTCTTAGAGAGTGTGCTATATGAAGGCTCCCAAGGGCCCTATTTATAGAACTCTATGGGTTACTCCTAATCCTATTAAGATAACCTTGCAGAGATTTTAAATTAAATATTTAATAATATCCAATATTAATAAATATCTACCCAAATAATATCTCATATTAAATGGTTTGAAATATCTAAATCTTATTTAAATATTTATCTTTTACAAAATCTTTAATTTGGATCTCACTCAAATTAAATAATTAATTATTTAAATCTAATTCAAATCAATTAATTAATTCTCCCTTTATTTATTTTCTGCAGAATCTTTGATTTGGATCTAATCCAAATTAAATAATTAATTATTTGAATCCAATTATAATTAATTAATTAATTCTCCCTCTATTTATTTATATAGATTTTATCCAATTAATTAATTAATTATTTGAATCATATTCAAATAAATTAATTCTCCACATTATAAAGTTATAATTTGAATCCAATACAATTAATATATTCCCTCATAAATTTGAACATTTCAAATTTTTCTTTCAACATAGTTGATCCTTGTTGGTCCGTTGTGAGCTAGCAAGGAGACCTTATGGACCTACAGATTAGAAGCTCCAACGAATGAGATTAATCGGCTAAACTCATTAACCACATTAATCAATACTGCACTCTTCTCACTATAGATATATTTCTATGTCCATGGATATAGACCAATAATAGCAAATTAGTTCTTCACAAGTGTTCGTAACACCAGCTGGATCAAATTACCGTTTTACCCCTGGGTTACTTCTAAATCCTCAAGTACTAGTGCTCCTCTAATGAACAACTTGTTTATCGTCCAACCATTAAACAGAAACCCTTCTCGGGCCAGTGAGATGGTAGGACCCTTTGTTCAAGTCTCAGAGACACCACTTAAGGAACACTTATCTACTTAACCTAAAAATTAAAATGAGCAAATTCCATCTTATATAATTATGTCCCCAGCTCTCCACTCGGTCTTGTCCTCAAGATGGCAGGCATATTGAGTCGGCAAACAACCACTTTTACCCAATACAAATAAAAGGACGATCTCTCGTGGATAGGAGTTCATTGGAAGAGATTCTAGAATAAAAGACACCTGACTCTGCTTATTAATGACCGTGTCGTTCATTTCAGCAATATTGAATTGGACCATCAGGTCGAGAACATGTTTTTTCACCGATCAGTCTTCATATGTGCATTATAAATGTACTTGAGGGCCTCGTGTTAGATCTATGAGGACGGTTGTCCAAACATTTCCTAGAGGGACTCTATGATCTGTCGTGCATTCATTATGGCCTCATGTTTCTTGTTGAGTATGTCAGACAAACTCGCCAAGATATAGACTCGGGCCTTGTCATTGGCCTTTGTCTAATGGTTATATGCATCTCTAACAGATTGGGACACATTAAGAATGGGGATAGAAGGACACTTCTCCTTTAAGACAAACCGTAGATCATCTATAACTAGAATCGTATTTAGGTTAGATTTCCACATTGCGTAGTTTTCATCGATTAATTTTTCATTTTTAAGTAGTGCGACGATTGAGGAATACATGCTAAAATAATAAATCATTAACCTTTTTAGTTATCTTTGCCTTAACCCATTACACAAGCAAACAAAATTGCAAGTAATCCAATCAATTCAGCAAAAACAAGCAATCAAAGAAACCTTAATAAACTATTGATTTAGTTTTTGCAACGATGCTTCAGAGGTTTAGAGCAACAACCACTGAAGGGTGATTAGCCACTCCTCCTTTGAAATGAGACAATTCTCAGCTATTTCTAATGCCAGAATAACTCATATTCCTATAGACATTAGCCACCATTTATTTCAAGAGAGTTCTAGGGTAATGAATCCTTGTTTATTTCATCATGCAATATTATAGATTTCATGGATTTTATTGTCATTCATATGCCTAAGTCTATAAACTTAATTCCAAGTTATTTTCTCTAAAAAACAACCCTTTCTTATGCAACTCGATTGATTACTAATCTCTTGAAACCAATACAAATTACATGGCATTAAGAATAGTCTTTAGCAACTTTTGTTGTCAACCTAACTACTCTCGTGATAGATTAACAACAATTCATTGTTATAGATCAAGTTAAACATACAATCTCTCAATCATACATCTAACCTAACATGTGAAGATGGCCAATCCACAAGAATTAAACACAATAATAATGAAAAGCATAATCATTCTAACAAAACCATGAAAGTCTACAATATCAACATAAATTCATAAACAATTCATCAAAACCCTAAAACTAAAGAGTTTAGCCACTCATAGCTTGAAGCAGCACGTTTAAACAAAATAAACAAAGAAAGAGTGTAAAGAAAGGGAAACTCTACTGAAAAGAGGCTCTTGATTGAGGTAATACCGTCACAATCTACTTGGCTCTCACGTCGGAATTCGAAGGGCACCACGACTATCTCGAACTCTTTTCCTCTTCCTTGCAACTAACTCACTCCTTGAACTCTTTTATGAACTCTCACTCAATTCTCTCCTTCTTGTGGCTCTTTAAGTCTGGTATTTTGTGCTCTAAATGGTTATTAGGGCTACTGGAAACCCCTAAATTTATATATTTCGCCCAAAAAATATTTCCAAAAGTAACCTTTTTCATTTAAGATAATCTGGCCCCGCGGCGCTATTGAAATTTTTCAGACGGTGCTGCGGTAGATTCTTGCGCAGACCCTCTCGAGTTTAAGTGCTGCAGCTCTGCCCCAGTTATGGCAACTTTGTGATTTTCTTCTCTTTTTTGCCGTATTCTTGCTCGGTTTTGATCTTTTGTCTTTTTCTTCTAATTTTCCTCATTTTAACCTGAAAATCACTAGCAAACAAGTGAAATCTAATATAAACTCCCTTAATTTGAGAGGATAGAAAGCACTTTTCAAGTGCTTATCACCACCTCAGACTTAGAGATTTGCTAGTCCCAAGCAAAGAATAGAATCAAATAATAGGGAGTTTAGATGAAGAAGTGTGCAATTGACTCATGTTTCAGAGAATAGCATTTAGAGCTTAAGTAGAAACATGCACGCATATCTTTATTGTTATAATCATTGAAGGCCAAATCTTGCTATCTCCCATGTGTGTGTGAGCCTCCTTCAATTTAAAATACTAGAACTCAAATTAGGAATTAAGAGAGAAGTTCTTTAGTTTTCCCCGTACTTTGGCTCATGCACCAATCTTCAAGCTTTTTCATACATTTCAAGTGAGTAATATGTCCACTAAGGTGCCTTTCAATCATATATTTTTTTTTCATGGGCCCTAAACTTGCATTCTTTTACCTAGAGGCACTAGCTTTCACACATTCACTGTAGGGACTCGTACTTAGTCAATTCCCAGGCGTCCTTACTGATCACAGCAAAGGCAACTCTTTTTACCCCCATCCATGCATACTCATTATAAGTTTGACATTTAAAAAGATAGGCAAATAAAGCTCATATATTTTTGTGTACACTTTTTTCTTTTTTTTCAAAGGCATGTATACTCTTTTCTTTTTCCTTACTCTAAGATTACAAACTATCCTGCATTTCCACTCTCTAACCGGTGGGGCCTTTCAGAGTCACAACCAAATATACCCAACTTAATCTTTTTTTTTTTTTTTTTCAGTTAAAGATTCTAAATTAAAGTGGCTACGTGCTCAAGAATATGAGAGATTTTAAGAGGGACTTAGATGAATTTAACTCAAGATAGTGTTATTCTATTTCTACAATAAGTCATCTATCATGCAAATTCGAATCTCATCATGGGCAATCAACATCAAGGCACACAACCATAAACAACATTCCCATTAACTATGAAAGCTCCAAAATTTTCAAAATTTTTCAAAAGTAGCATGCATATGATCATTAAAACCTTTACTAACATGCATAGTAGGATAAAAAAACACACAAAAGTACGAGAGACAGTTCCCACCCCAAACTTAGAATCATGCATTGTCCCCAATGCATTAGAGCATCTAACAAAGAAAGAACAAGCCTGGGAGCAAGCGGGAAGCCACCAAACAGGTTTGGTGTAAGGAGTACTTTGTGTGATAAACCAAGATCCTGAGAAATAAAGCATATGAGTGACTCAAAGATTTATTGAAAATAAAATTAAAAAAAAAGTAGAAAAAGTAATAAAGTTGGGTTGCCTCCCAACAAGCGGTTGGTTTAACGTCTTCTAGCTAGACGGGGCTCACAAATCACGGTGGATCCTAAGGTGGTTTCTTCCTTTCATGCTTTGGATCACCTCCAACTTTTAGTGTTCGCCCACATTGACACTCACAAACATATTCATTAACATTTAGTGAGTTAGTCAACAAATCATTAAGTTGGACATCATCTTTTCTAATCGAATCAAGACTCATTAAGGAGTCATTATTCTTAGATTTTACTGGACTCACCACCTCATTTTTAACATGCTTCTCCATGATTTGTTCATAATTCATTATAGGTTTGGAAGGCATGCTAGAAGAACTAGGAGAATTATCAACTAGAAACATGCTTCATAAGATTTTTTAATTTAACCTCAAGCATGCTATTAGTCTTACCATTCAAAGGAGGCTCATCATGCATAGAGTTCTTACTAGAAAAGAGAGGCGATATTACCTTTGTGCTTGGCTCATGATGCTCATACCTTTCTACATCCGGATGCTTAAGGGTTTTATAATTGTCGAAAGTTACCTCCTCGTCGTTAAGGCGGAATATGAACTTTCCATCTTGCACATCGATGAGAGCCCTTCCAGTGGCCAAGAATGGTCTCCCAAGGATTATGGGGACTTCGGCATCTTCCTCCATGTCTAATATCACAAAGTCCACTGAGAAGATAAACTTGTCTACCTAACCAAGACGTCCTCCACAATGCCGTAGGGGATGAACGAATGATCGATCAACCAAAAGCAAAGATATGGTAGTTGGTTGCACCTCTCCACCATTGAGCTTCCTAAACATGGATAAAGGCATTAAATTAATGGAATCTCCAAGATCACAAAGTGCTTTAGTAACCTTATTATTGCCTAAATGACAAGGGATAGAGGAACTCCCTGGATCCTTTAGTTTTGGAGGCAATTTCCTTTATAGTGTCGCACTACATTTTTTGGTTAGTGCAACCATTTCATAGTCTCTATACCCTTTCTTCTTAGACAACACATCCTTCATGAACTTGCATACTTAGGCATTTGTTCTAATGCCTCCGCAAAAGGAATGTTAATTTCCAACTTTTTGAATATGTCTAAGAACTTTGAAAATTGAGTATCAATCTTTTTCTTTTGAAATCTTTGAGGAAAAGGTAAAGTGTTAGGGATAAAAGAAGTAGAATTAGAAGTACTCCCTATGTTGGACTTTGATTTCTCCTTTTCCTTAAATGCACTCTCTTTTTGTGGAACATCCTCTTCTTGTGGAGGTTCATCATCTTCTTCATTGATCAAGGGAGTGGACAGATTTTTCCCACTCCTCAAAGTCACGGCCTTACACTCCTCCCGGGTTTCTCTTAGGGCAACTAGGGAACTTACCCTTTTGCATTGTTTGGAGGGAAGTTGCCATTTGACCAAATTAAACCTCCAAGTTTTGAAGTGCCTTACCTTGGCTTTGAACGGTGCTTGCAATAGCTTGGGCCGAATTCTCCAATGTGGTTGTACTTGATCTTGACTCTTTGACAAAGTCAAGCATTATGTCCTCTAGTGATGATGTCTTTGCATTCCCCGCTCCATTGAATCCTTGAGGTGCTTGCAACACATTTTTATTGTTAGTATATAAAAAATTCTCATGATTCCTCAAGTTGGGATGATAGTGAGTTGGAAGTTGTTGTTGACCTCGGTATTGTCCTCTATCCACATAATTGGCTACATCCAACTCACTTTGCTCTTGTTGATTTGCCATGGCCGCAAGGGAAGCATAGATAATGGACTTGCTTGGGCTCGGCTTCCTTGAGAAAATTTAGATAAAGCATTAGTGAGAGAAGCCAATTGAGCTTCTAGAGAACTTACTTCGTCCATTTCATAACGTCTGGTGGCTTTTGAGATGATTGGAGAAGACCGTTCATATGGCCAATTATAGGATGTAGTGGCCAAGTCATCTAGTATGGTATACGCCTCTTGAGCATCTTTTGAAAAAATTGAGCCTCCGGCGGTTGCATCTAGAATGGATTTGGTTGAGCTTGCTAATCCATTGTAGAAGAGTTGAATTTGCAACCAATCCAGATAACCGTGTTGAGGACATCTTCTCAAGAGATCCTTGTACCTTTCCAAGCCTCATAAAGTTGTTCATCCTCAAGCTGGCGGAATATTCCAATCTCCGTCCTTAGTCTTTGAGATTTAGCCGGTGGAAAATATTTGTTCAAGAAAGCTTGAGCTAAGATCTCCCACGTTGTGATGCTATCCGGAGGTATGGTTTCCAACCAATCTTTAGCATGGTTTTGTATAGAGAAAGGAAAAAGTCTTAGTTTAATTGCATCGTTAGAAACACCATTCATCTTTACCGTTCCACATATTTCTAAGAAAGACCGCAAGTGCTTGTGAGGATCTTCATTGGTTCTTCCTCTAAAGGCTAGCTCTCTAGCCATGTGGATCAACCCTGGTCTTAATTCAAAATTGTTGACATCGATGGGTACATTCATGATGCCGAGTTGATTTGCTGGTAATGTCGGTTGGAAGTAGTGCTGAATTGCCTTTGGTATCTCCTCTGCCATTTCCTCGATGTGATTGTGTTGAACCCTTAGGTTTCTTCTACACGTCCTGTAAGCACCTAATTGGTAAGCATGTTCAAAAGCTTTAAGCGAACTAGTATTAATAATCTCATATTGTAAATTAAAAAAAAAAAAAAGGGGAAAAAAAAAAAAAAAGGGGAAAAAAAAAAAAAAAGGGGAAAAAAAAAAAAAAAGGGGAAAAAAAAAAAAAAAGGGGAAAAAAAAAAAAAAAGGGGAAAAAAAAAAAAAAAGGGGAAAAAAAAAAAAAAAGGGGAAAAAAAAAAAAAAAGGGGAAAAAAAAAAAAAAAGGGGAAAAAAAAAAAAAAAGGGGAAAAAAAAAAAAAAAGGGGAAAAAAAAAAAAAAAGGGGAAAAAAAAAAAAAAAGGGGAAAAAAAAAAAAAAAGGGGAAAAAAAAAAAAAAAGGGGAAAAAAAAAAAAAAAGGGGAAAAAAAAAAAAAAAGGGGAAAAAAAAAAAAAAAGGGGAAAAAAAAAAAAAAAGGGGAAAAAAAAAAAAAAAGGGGAAAAAAAAAAAAAAAGGGGAAAAAAAAAAAAAAAGGGGAAAAAAAAAAAAAAAGGGGAAAAAAAAAAAAAAAGGGGAAAAAAAAAAAAAAAGGGGAAAAAAAAAAAAAAAGGGGAAAAAAAAAAAAAAAGGGGAAAAAAAAAAAAAAAGGGGAAAAAAAAAAAAAAAGAGGAAGAGGAAAAACCAAAAAGGGGAAGAAGACAAAAGAAAAAGGAATTTAAAAAGAAGAAAAGAGAAGAAAAAGGAAAAGAAGAAGAAAGGATAAGGATGGATGCGTCGGTTATAACCCTTCATTGGACAGAAAAGTTGCCGACTTTTTTCGACTCATTTCCAAACTCAATTCTATGCTATTTTTCAGCTGCACATCTTGGAGAGGTTGAAAAAGAGTTCTAGAGCAATTTCGTGCAACTTTTGGAAGATTTCATGGTAAAACTGAAGCTGGAACAGAAGCTTCATCTACTGTCGCACAGCTCAAACTAGGTCTGGTGTTTGGTGAATATCGAGCTGAAGAGATTGAATTTTCGGCTGACATTTTAAGATTAGTAAGTTAACTCAATTTTAAACAACTTTTATGAAGGATGCTTGAGTTGAAATGGACTAGAAACATGTAAAGTTTTAGCTGGAAGTTACTGATACGAAATTTCTGTGTAATCTGGAGTAGCGCGGAGAAAACTTAAAATATCTGACGAACCAGGACGAGTTAAGCCACAAAATTTTGAGGTAAGCTAAAAAATATGTTTCTCTATAAGTTTGTAGAAGGAAAGAAGTTCTAAATCTGGCTGGAAATATGACTTTGAATTGACATAAGTGAGAACAAACAGGAAAGGAGGAAACTCTGCTGTCGAGTGGCGTTGGAAGCAGGTAACGCTGAGAATTGGAGCGTAAGTAGCGACACTAGTCTCGCTGGTCGTGTAAAGGAGGATTTTCTCTCACAAATCTCACTGGCTCTCGCTCAGTATCGCTCATCAGGTAGTCTCGTTGGTATCGCTCATGCTGGTGTCGCTAGTGCTGTGACCTGTTGTGAAATTTCGTTAGTAAACTCGCTAGTAAGGTGAAATCTCGCTGGTAATCTCGCTAGTGACGTAGAATCTTGCTTATTATGTGTATTTTAGGAAAGAAAGGGAGTCTCGGTGGTGAATCATAATTAGAGTTTAAGTATGCACGTTTAATGATCATGGAAAGAAAATTTAAGGAAAACATAACATGAGGAATGTGTATTTATAGGCCAAGAAGAGCTTGGAAAGGCATATAATCTGCTCAGGGCCTAAGGACAAGTTGTGAGTGACACTTTTCTTCCTTTGAAAACGAAATTTATTGAAAATGTTTAGTTTGATTTTTCTTATAAGTTATGGCTTTGAGATGAACTGTTTTCTTGAAAAGTATGATGTTTGATGATATTGTTCACAAGGCATGTTTTATCCGTTTTCTATAAGATGTTGAATGACATGTCTTGAAATGTTGTTTATCGTGATACATTTGATTTTCAAGAAAGATTTTTATGTGAACAATTTATGTATAGTACTGGTTTCTAAAATGTTTTAGAGGAGGCTCAATGCTGAAGGACATGAGAAGGCATGTGAGTTTCCCCGGGACCCAGTACTGAAGGACTCGTAGAAGGTACTTGGGTAACCCGCCATAGTCCTATGTGCACATAGAGGTTATATACTGGTGCGTTGAGTTTTGTTCCGCATCAAGCCTTACTTGTTTTCAACGTCGGGTGCGTTGAGTCTTGCTCCGCCCTGACTAAGGGAAAATTTTGAGAACAAACGGTTTTTTGTATAAGATCATTTTGGCATGAACATATGTGATTTGTTTATATTGTTGAAATTATGATTTTACAGAAATGATTATTTGAATCATGTTTACGTTTATGGCATTATTATGATTTTAATATGCCTGTTTTCGAACAAAAGATAGTTTTACAAAATTAGTCACTCACGGGGATTTTAACTCACGTTTTCCATGTTTTCTTTTCCTCCCAGGTAGCAAGGATGTTCTTGGTGCATTGCCTACTCCAACTCGCCCTGCTTAAGCTTCGAGTTTCCAAAAACAGTTTATTTTCTCGTTGTTGTACATGTAAATAATTTAACACTGGGGCATGTAGAGTTAGTTGTTTATAAGTGGGTTATGAGAGAGTATGTTATAAAAGTGTACTGGGTACAGGAAGGATTATTGTATTATGATCATGCGTTATTATGGCTGAATTCTATGAATGTATACGTATGAAATGTTTGTACAGGAAGTTATGTAAGATGGGGCAATATACATCACAAGAGGGGTGATGTTTATTGTCTTCACATCTTCTTTCAGGTTAAGTAGGTAATCAGAGAGGGGGTGTGACACGTCTTTTCAATCTCGGATCAAGAGGGAGAATATTAGTATTATCTTGAGGCATAAACCAACCAAAAAAATAAAATAAAAAATAGAATAAAATAAAATAAAAAAGAAAAAACATAAAATACAATACAATAAAATAAAAATAAATAAATAATCAACCAAATAATATACACCTCAAATTAAGATCTATCAATTCTAATGAATATTAAAGAACAAAAACCGTTCTTTGGATCCTCGGCAACGGCACCAAAAACTTGATGCGCACTATGAGTGTTAACCGCAAGTGTATAAGTCAAGTTATAATATAAGACAGTGAAGTCCGAATATCGTTCCACTGGAGATCCAATTGTGAAGGTTTATGTTACTTAGCTATTCTAGAATCGAATCAATTTTATTTGAGGATTGGAATGGAAGTTGTTAATTATGGAAAATATAAACCAAATAAGGAAAGTAATAAAGTGAGAAACACAAGAGTCAAATAGATTTCCAGGGTAATGAATCCTTGTTTATTTCATCATGCAATATTATAGATTTCATGGATTTTATTGTCATTCATATGCCTAAGTCCAGAAACTTAATTCCAAATTATTTTCTCTAAAAACAACCCTTTCTCATGCAACTCGATTGATTACTAATCTCTTGAAACCAATACAAATTACATGACATTAAGAATAGTCTTTAGCGACTTTTATTGTCAACCTAACTACTTTCGTGATACATTAACAACAATTCATTGTTATAGATCAAGTTAAACATACAATCTCTTAATTACATCTAACCTAACGTGTGTATCCACAAGAATTAAACACAACTAACAATGAAAAGCATAATCATTCCAACAATACCATGAAAGTCTACAAGATTAACATAAATTCATAAACAATTCATCAAAACCCTAAAACTAAAGAGTTTAGCCACTCATAGCTTGAAGTAACAGGTTTAAGCAAAATAAACAAAGAAAGAGTGTAAAGAAAGAGAAACTCTACTGAAAAGAGGCTTTTGATTGAGGTAGCACCGTCACAATCTCCTTGGCTCTCACGTCGGAACTCGAACGGCACCACGACTATCTCAAACTCTTTTCCTCGTCATTGCAACTAACTCACTCTTTGAACTCTTCTATGAACTCTCACTTAATTCTCTCTTTCTTGTGGCTCTTTAATTCTCTAATTTCGTGCTCTGAATTATTATTAGGGCTGCTGGAAACCCCCAAATTTATGAAGTATTCCGCTCAAAAGATCTTTCCAAAAATAACTTTTTTTAGTTTAAGGTAACTGATAACTTGTAGAAATACAAGTTATTATAGTCACTATTTGAATTAATTAGAGTAACTTTAGGGCTAAACGCATGATTTTGGCGTGTGAATTATGTAATATGTATTACCATGCATTGGCACCATTCACAAAAGAAAATACCTTAAAAATATATGAGCTTTTCTGTTCTTAACGCAGGATTAAGAAGAAAAGAAACACAAATAACCCAAGCATAGAGAGGAAGCTACTGCGAGAACAAAAGTGGAAACCCATGTGTCGAGACCATGCGTTGAGAAGAAAAAGCAGATACAGACGTATGGGCAAAAGTTGTCATGTCAATATGCAAAAGAATTATACGTTATCAGACCATGGCAAAACCAATGGGCCGACGATGTGAAAAGTCTACACAGCAGGGCATGGAATTTAATGTAAAGGTGTCAGGTCATCATGAGTTCAACTTTTCGACGCCTATACATAGCCTAAAGCTTCTCCATTCAATGGAGGAGAGAAACGAGTTCAAGAGGCGAAAGCTTTGCACAAATTCTCCCTCACCATAACCAGCCTCCATTTCGAGCTCTTCTGTGAGAAGGATTTTGGGAATTTTCAGAGTCATCTCCCAGTGAGTGAGAACCTTCACCCTATGAAATTTATGTATCAGATAGCAACCATCTCAAGCCTCCATGAAGCAAGACATTGCCAGTGGCGGCTTGACGTCTTCCATTATTGTTCTATCTCCATTTCCCTTCTTCTTACGTATGTTTTGTTAATGACATTCGAGAGAATGGTTTATTTTCTTAATATAAGTTTGATTGACGATTATCTTCCATTTATTTCCATATTAAATACTTTACACCATGTTGTTTGAATGTTAAATGAGTTAGATGTTAGAAACTTGTTTTTATTAAGCAATACTAAGTATGTTACATCTTGATTAATGCATATTATTAGCTTGCATAGCTTTGTCTGACAAACAAATTTAACAAACATGACTGTCTAGCTTGAGAGAGTAGATGGTTAATCTTTAGCATTTATCAAGACTAGATGAGGTTCAGAGATGTAGTTCATCTTTTGCCAACCCAAACTTACCATGCGTCTTAGAGATAAGATTAATGTGGCGTCGAAACATCGAGAGATGGATTCAAAAACCCTAAGTTTGTAGGTATGTAAATATACTTAGATATGCTTAAGTAACAACTAGCTTCTGCGTTAACTCTACTATTATCTCATGGTTCCACCGTCATTCTCAACGCATGCTATCTGACACTAAATGACATTTGACTAATCTTCTCCGCGTCCACCTCATTGTTAATTGTAGGAAATTTTATTCATTCTTTTTGTATAGTTTTAGGTACATACAATTCTTGAACATAAGACCTGTATAGTCATCGCATAGTCATGTATCTATTCTCACCAGGAACCTATAGAGGCTTATACTTGGGCTTTTATAGGAAAACTTGCTTACTAATGATCATACTTGAGTAATTCTCAACGTATCTTTATACGAAAATTATAACATCTAATATACTTTATGCACAACAAGCTATGAACCCAACAGTAACCTGGCGCCGCAGCACTATTAGAGAGCGTCACGGAGCTGCGATAGTGTAACAACCTAAACTCTTACTACCTAGCTCGTCACTACAACATGCATCAACATGTACGTAAATACGATGGAAACAAGTGGACACGATATCGTCCATTGTAAACAAATGAAATTTTTATGATAAAATGGCCAAATTATCCAGAGTTTATTAGTCAACGTAGGAAAAGGAAAAATACTTTAGTGGGGTAGCCCTTTTTTTTATTGGGCTAAATCTCAAGAACAGAATCGATGTAACCAAGACATTAAATAATAATTTCATGAATACAAGTACAACTACCCTAGACTAAGGTGCAGAAGCAGTATGACGGTCCCATGGTATGTTCACGAATTTTCTCGGCCATGCGTCGGGCCACCCTGCTCCTTACTTGGAAGGAAAACATAGAAAAAGGGTGAGTAAAATATACTCAGTAAGAGACCCACTACTGGGCCTAGCTGTTACCCTGTTTGTTGTGTGCGCCCGCGTACCCGGCATAAGCATAAGAAGCGTCCCAAGGGTACGCATTAACTAACATCATAACATGAACATAGGTGGTGATCCCGAGGGACACCCTTCATAGCATAGTACAATGAGGGTACGGGCATAACAACAAGGCAATCTTTGACGTGTCATGGCATAATTAATCTATAGTTGAGATTTCAGAGTCACAACACATAGGCATGAGAAATGACCTACAATACAACTATTTGACATGCCTGAATAATTATAGCAACAATCATTCGAAACATGGGATCATAGCGACATTCAAAACCAACAATGCCATTAGACAGTATACATCACTAAAACCCGGTAGTAAGTCCCTTACCTGCAGGAGCGAAAAGGATCGACACTGAGCGTTACTGAGCGATACGAGCGTACGAGTGATACTGAGCATGTCCGCGAGACAGCGACTTCCTTACAATGCGGCATGCGCTACGTAGGCTGTGACAGTGCGTCGCGGGGAGGGCAGGCGACGCGATGGTGCAGGCTGACGATGCGTCACGGAGAGGACGGGCAACGCGGACTGATGATGCGTTGAGGGCTAATGATGAGGCAATGCGTGCTGACGATGCGTCGAGGCTAACGATGCGGCAACGCGGACTGATGACGGCCAAGACGCTGCGGCGCGGCAACTATGACGATGCCACAACGCTAAGCACTGCAACTAAGGCCACACTGTGAGGGCTAGAGTGCTGCTACTGAGTGACGAGGACAAGCGAGAATATGGCCGACGAAGGGTGACTCCAGAGAGGAAAACTAGATTGCCTACTTTTTCTTACTGCCTCCCCTTCCTTCTCCTCTTCTAAAACGCCCCCCACGTTCAAAATTCAACCGGGGATCTCTCCCCCAACCGTAAACGGCGCAGCCTCCTGCTGACTATCAACTCCCTTCACGCTTCCCCCGCTATAAAACTACAATTAACGATAATTAAGAATTATTATTTTTTATTTTATTTTATTTTATTATTATTTTTTTTAAATTAAAGGGAGGAAATGATTTACCGAAATTAGGGCCGTTATAGACAGATTCTTGTGCAGACCCTCTTGGGTTTTAGCGCCGAGGCGCTGCCCCAATTATGACAAATTTTCTTCTTTTTTTCGCCGTATTCTTACTTGGTTTTGATCTTTTTGCCTTTTCTTCTAATTTTCCTCATTTTAACCTGAAAACCACTAGCAAACAAGTGAAATCTAATATAAACTCCCTTAATTTTAGAGGACAGAAAGCACTTTTCAAGTGTTTATCAGCGACCTAGGGTTGGAGACCGAGGGATACGTTGACACGCGTCTCGCTCCCACTTACTATAGACATTTTCCCATTCACCTTGTTATTGAACCATACAAACACTTTCTGAAGGGAGGCCGCTCCCAGGGCGACACGAAGCCGAGTATGGATCTCACGGTATGAATAATCAGGAACATAGGAGCAAAATTTGATATAAACATCTCGTTTTGTAATTTTCCTCCCACTAAAATATCCTACCTTATTTTAGGGTTATTTAACTTAGATAAATTCAGCTAAGTCAATCTATCTAAGTCTATGCCTATTATAACTCTTATAAAAGATCTTTACTCTAATGTTCTAGGTGAATTAAATCATTTAATTAACCCAGTGACAATGCATACTAATAGGCCTTAGGTTAATTCAACTCAGGTTACAATTTAGTTCCCAGTTAGGAAGTGTTCTGTCAGCCTCACACTTAACTTTGGAAGTTAACAAGCTATAAAGATTAATTTTGGAAGATAACAAGCTAAAGGAGGATGATGTAGCATGTGTTGGTGAAGTAAAGAGTGGCCGAGAGCCTTAGGGCATGAGTTATCATGCGTTGAAGGTGTCTTCTGCGTTAGTTGAATTGAAGCAAGAGTCCATGAGAGTGAGCATGGGTGATGGCTGAAAATAGGGAAGAAGTTGCGTAGCGAAGCCTAAGCATGAGGGTTGAAGTGTTAGCTTATTGAGGCATGCGTCTAAAAAGTTGAGCGCGGGTGTTGGCTGGGGCTGGGCGTTGGTGCGGTTGCTGGAGAGACATGCGTTCTTAAGGGTGAGCGTGAGTAAATGTTCGGGGCTATGCGTTGATGAGGTTGTGTTGGTCGTTGGGGAAGTATGTGTTCAAGGGTGTTTATGGTTCAGACGCATGGTGCAATGCGTCCAAACTTGCTATGCGTCCAAGCTTGCTAGGCGTCCAAGCCAGCATCCAAGTATGTTAATGGAAGATTGCGTTCGCAGATTGAAGGAGATACTTGGAGATTGTTTCTGGAAGATAAAATAAAATAAAATAAAATAAAAGGAGGTAAGTTGGCAGCTCGTTTAAGTGTGTAAAGCTAAGTTTTCAATCATTTTCTGTGTCTCTAAAGCTCCAATCAATTCCATAATTCAGCTTAGCGACGAAAAGAGCTAGAGGAAGGAGTCTAAGGCAAATTTGTGTAGAATTCTAATCGGTTCCGTGGTGTAATTAAAGCTAGAACAGAAGGATTGTTTGTTGTTGTGCAATTTGACCAACGTTCGGTATTTGGAGGATAGCGTTCTATAGAGATCAAGTTTAGGGCTGAGGATTTGAGGTCAGTAAGTTAACTCAGTTCTTAACAACTTTTATGAAGGTTTGAGCTGAATTTGGAGAGAAATATGTAAAATTTATGGTGGAAGTGACTAATACAGATTTGGCGATTTAGAGCAGCTCGAAGTTATTTGGGAATATCTGTCTAATGAAGAGGAGTTATGCTCCGAAATTTGGAGGTAAGCTAGAAAACCTATTTCTTTATAAGTTTGTAGAAGGAAAGAAGTTCTAAATTTGGCTGGAAATAAGATTTGTAACAGATAGAAGTGAGAATAAGAGGAAATGCAGAAACTGAGATAGTGGGTATCGCTAGAACTACAAGTAGCGCTAAGAATTTAAGCGTGAGTAGCGAGACGAGTGTCACTAGTAACGCTGAAGGCTTTACGTCTCACAACTCTCGCTGGGTATCGCTAGGTATCGCTACTCAGGTGAGTGTCACTGGTCTCACTCACCATGGTATCAATAGTACTACTTACTTATAGTTCAATCTCGCTAGTAGTCTCGCTAGCAATGTAAAAGCTCGCTCATTAAGGTTTATTCTATTGAATTGTGGTCTTGGTAGTGAATTATTGATCAAGTATGAATGGTTAAAACTTGTTGGTTATGCTAAGGAAATCTTAAGGAAATCTAACAACGAGAAATGTATAATTAAAGGCCAAGAAGAGCTAGGAAAGGCGTATAAATCGCTAAAGGCCCAGGACAAGTAGTGAGTGACGGTTTTTTTTAAAATAGTTTTACTTTGAACAAGGTGATATTGTTGACAAGTTTATAATTGAAAGCATGGTTATATGATTGAAAGAACTTATGAGTTTTATTTGCATAGTATGAATTTATGAAAAAGCATGTTGTTTATTGATTTATGAAATTATGAAAAGCATGGAAGCTTGTTTATGAGATTGTGAAGATTTGAAAATGTTAGTTTATGAGTTTATGATATGATGTTTTTAAAGCACGTTGCTTTTAAATAACATTTTTGGAAAACGCTCCTAATGTTCAAGGACTCGAAGAAGGCAAATGGGTAGTCGGAATATAGAAAAGGTTCCCAATGCTCAAGGACTCAAAGAAGGCAAATGGGTAACTGATCACTTGTAGAAATACAAGTTATTATAGTCACTATTTGAATTAATCAGAGTAACTTTAGAGCTAAACGCATGATTTTGGTAGTTCAATTATGTAAAATGTATCACCATGCGTTGGCACTATTTACAAAACAAAATACCTGAAAAATTATGAGCTTTTCTGTTCTTAACGCAGGATTAAGAAGAAAAGAAGCCCAAATAACCCAAGGACTAGAGACGAAGCTGCTGCGAGAACAAATGGAAACCCATGCGTCGAAACCATGCGTTGAGACCATACGTCGATACCATTGCGTTGAGGAGAGTAAATACGGATGCCTGGGCAAAAGCTGTCAGGTCATTATGAAAAAGGACAACACGTTATCGGATCATGGCAGAACCAATGTACCTACAATGTAAAAAATCTACGCAGCAGGGCAGGGAATTTAATGCAAAGGTGTCAGGCCATCATGAGCTTCAACTTTTCAACGCCTATAAAAAGCCCAAAGCTTCAAAGGAAAGAGGGGAAAAAAACTAATTCAGGAGGCGAAAGCTCGGCACAACTCCTCCACCATAACCAGCCTCCATTTCGAGCTCGTCTGAGAGAAGGATTCTGAGAACTTTCAGAATCATCTCCCAGTGAGTGAGAACCTTCACCCTATGGATTTTATGTATCAGATAGCAACCATCTCAAGCCTCCATGAAGCAAGAAGTTGCCAGTGGCGGCTTGACGTCTTCCATTTCTGTTTATTTTCCATTTCCCTATTTTTTACTTTTGTTTTGTTAATGACATTCGAGAGAATGAATTATTTTCTTAATATAAGTTTGATTGACGACTATCTTCCATTTATTTCCATATTAAATATCTTACACCATGTTATTTGAATGATAAATAGGTTAGATGTTAGAGTTAGTTTTTCTTAAGCAATACGAAGTATGTTACATCCTGATGAATGCATATCATTAGCTTGCATAGCATTGTCTGACAAACAAATGTAGTAAGCACGACTGTCTAGCTTGAGAAAGTAGATAGTTAATCTTTAGCATTTATCAAGACTAGATGAGGTGCAGAGATGTAGTTCATCTTTTGCCAGCGCAAACTTACCATGCGTCTTAGAGATAAGATTAATGTGGCGTCAAAACATCAAAAGATGGATTCACAAATTCAATTTGTAGGTATGTACTTATACTTAGATAGGCTTAAGTAACAACTAGCTCCTGCGTTAACTCTAGCTTTATCGCATGGTTCCATTCATTCTCAACGCATGCTATCTAACACTAAATGACATTTGACAAACCATCGCCGCGTCCACCTCATTGTTAGTTGTAGGAAATTTTATTCATTCTTTATGTATAGTTATAGATACATACAAATCTTTCACATATTACTTGTATAGTCCACTGAATAGTCAAGCATCTATTATCGACGCCTAGTTATTACAAATCCCTGCGTTCGACCCTGGACTCACCAGGAAACCTATAATAGCTTATACTTGGGCTTCTTATAGGAAAACTTGCTTAATCATTATCATACATGAGTAATTCTTGACGCATCTTTGTACGAAAAATGATAACATCTATTTTTGTGCAACACGTTATGAAACTCAAATGTAAATCGAAAATAGAAAACAAAAAAAAAAAAAACAAAAAACAACAACAGTAACCTGGTTATGGAAATGGGACCCCAATGCTCAAGGACTTGAAGAAGGCATATGGGCAACCTGAATTATGATACCTATGTGCACATAGAGGAACATACGACACTATTGTGTTGAGATTACTCCACATAGTTAAGGATGTTCGACGTTGGGTGCATTGAGCTCCGCTCCGCCTCAACTAAGGAAAAATAAAAATGTATTCGACGTTGGGTGCGTTGTGCTCCACTCCGCCTCAACTAAGGGAAATGATTTTAAAATGTTCTCGACGTTGAGTAGCGTTGAGATCCGCTCCGCCTCAACTAAGGGTAATGATTTGAAACAAACGAAATTTCTGAGAATCTTTTTTTGAAATGAGCATGTATGAATTGACAACGGCATTTGAGCATGTTTTGTATGAATATGACTTGAGTTGATGTTTTATACGCATTGTGTTAAAATGTTTTTACTATGATTAGTTTTCGAGCAAAAGAAGGTTTTACGAAACTAGTCACTCACTAGGCAACCTAGCTCATGTTTTCCTTGTTTTTTTGTTTTCCAAGTAGCGAGCGAATCCGGGGTGCTTAGCCTACGCAAGATCTCGTCTGAGTCCGTCATCAGAGTCTAGTATTTCGAGAATTGTAAATATTTGAACTTAATCATGAGTTGCACATATATAAGGTTAAGGGAGTTGTTGAGAAACTGATTAATTGTATATCTTGAAAGGTGGTATGGTTGTTTGTTTGATAAATTTGTTGGGTTGTATGTCCTAAAACTCGTAGTTTTTGTAAATAGGTGAATTTTAGTACATATGAAGTTATTCAAGGGAATTAATTATTTATTAACTCTAGATCCAATTAAACTACAAACCCTTGGCTACTATCATGAGTACTTGGACTTTATGTGGAGACATAAACAGGATCAAGTTTGAGTAAGTAGTCTCAATAGTCTATAGTACATGGATTAGGTTGGGTACCTCTTCTTAGAGACACTATTGAATTCGGTCCGCTTCATGATTGTTACAAATGTTGTAAAGTGTCATAAATGAAGTGATCTTAATTTGCTCATGTAGAGACATGTGAGCGAGGGTATTCTACATAATGAGATTGTGTAAGACTGACCCTAAAATAATCATTGTTACGTATTAACACCGTTTATGATTAACACTAATTAATTTCATTTATCAATGACCTAGATAACTTGATCTGAATCTTGAGCTATCTATGAACTCCTGTTTATTCAAAATTATCCCTTGATCTGCATAGGTGAGAGTAAGCTTAATAGCGCTGCTCAACATTTCTCCCATTTCAGGGATAAGACTGGGTAGATAGTTGGGGACATAGAATTTGCAAGACGAAATTCACTCCTACCCAACTTAGGGATAGAAGAGAGGTTGTTCTCTTAAGTGTTGTTCCCAGGACTTGGAACAAGGCGCCCCATCCTTTCACTGACCCGATACGGAATGGATTTAGTGATTAGATCCTAAATCAATTCTTCATTAGAGGGACAATGGTACTTAAGGAGAAAAGATGTAACTCAGAGGTAAATCGGTATTTGACCTAGCTAAAATTATGAACAACCTATGAAGGATTAACTTATCGATGACGGTTATATCAAATGGACACAAATACATCTACAATGAGGAGAGTGCAGCTAGGGGCTTTAGTGGAGTGTCCCGTTAGTTAACGAATGTTAGTTAACTAGGTTAAAGAGTTTGGCCAGTTAATCTCGGATCGTTGGAGCTCTTGATCTATAGGTCCATTAGGTCCCTCTACTAGCTCATAAATGGACTAAAATCTTAGATAATGTGGTGAATAAGTTTGAACCGTTCAAATCTTGGCTTAAAGAACAAAAGTCAGATATATACGATATATACGAAAGTCAGATATATACGATATATCGAGTTTAATTACGAATTAAACGTACAAATAGAGTTAATTAGAATATTTAAATATGATTTAAATACTAATCATATAAATAGGGATTCATATCGGTTTTTTAGAAAAATCGAGACAAGTGGAAAAAAATAATATTATTTTATTATTTAATATTAAAATAATATTTAATTAATTAAATATTAAATTATTTTTTATTTAATTATTTAATTATTTTTTTGAAATTAAAAATCAAATTTTAATTCAATTTTGGAAATTCATTGAAAATTGATTTTAAAATTGATTTTTGAAGATTGGATTTTCCCACTAACTAAGCTAGGAGCTTGGTTGTCTTCTTCATAATTAACCAACAAATTAACCATTTTGTGTTGTCAAATTTTGATGCAATTGAATTGCATGTTATTCTTTAATAAATAGAGATGATTTTGACATAAAAATGGTTAAGAATTTTGTGAAATTAAGGGTTAATTTTGCAAAATTCCATCCATTGTTCATCTTCTTCCCAACCTTCATTCTTCCTCATTACCCAAATTTGGATCCTACCATCCAAGCTAAGCCTAGAGAATAGTAGAGAAGACTCTTGTAGTGGTCTACAACCAAGTGGTGCTGAAATCCATCAAGAATTGAAGGAGAATTTGGAGCTTAAAGGGTAAGTGTTCTTGAAACTTTGGTTTTTCTTCTTAATTGCATGTTTAATCCTCTAAATTGAGCATCTTAGAGTGAAAATTGATCAAATTAACTTCCGCTGCATGCTCATTTATCTATCAAAATTAACCATGGTCTAAATATGTTGTTCAATTATTGTGTATCTGCTTATTAGGTGATCGTCAAGGTTTAAGGTTGGCAGTGGATGCTGTAAGAGGGTCTGTGTCTACTGTCATCACACTGCTTCCAGGGTTAGGAGGGTACCTGGGAGAGGGCATGACAGTTTGGTATTAAAGCATAAGGTTTTGGGAAGTGAGAACATGCATAGTAGTTAGGAGCATGATGAGTTTGTTATATATTGATGTTATTATATTTTATAGGAACATGACCAGAAGGACCAGACAAGGTATGCAAGCAGACGCCAGGACGTCGCACGCTACTAGTAATGAGAGGGAGACTTCCGAGGGAGAGTCTAGTAACCCTCAGGCGAATGTAAATATGGAAGAGCAGATTTTCAACAGAATAGCTTAGAGGCTGGTAGCCAGTGTAGAGTCAGCTCAGGGGGATTCTGAGAAAACGTACGGAATAGAAAGGTTTAAAGCCTTAGGTGCCCAGGTGTTTGAGGGTACTACTGAACCTACAGAGGCCAAGGTGTGGCTAAATCAAGTACAAAAATGCTTCAGGGTCATGCACTGTCCTGAAGATAAAAAACTTGATCTGGTTACTTATATGCTCCAGAAAGGGGCTGAGGATTAGTGGCGCCTGATAGAAAACAGAAGTGTAGACGCGGGTTATCTGACATGGACGGATTTTAAGAAATCTTTTCAAGATAAGTACTATCCTAAATCTTATTGTGATGAAAAAGTGAAATGAATTTCTCAGGTTAGTTCAAGGAAATATGTCTATAGCTGAATATGAGAAGAAACTTACAGAACTGGCCAGGTATGCTTTGGCATTAGTGACAGAAGAAGTAGATAAGTGCAAACGGTTTGAGGAAGGTTTGCGAAGTGAAATCCGTACTCCAGTGACAGCGAGTACCGAATGGACGGATTTTGCTAAGCTATTGGAAGCTGCCTTGAGAGTAGAGAAAGGCTTAGCAGAGGGAAGAGTTGACAAAGGAGGAAATAGACTTGGACAAACATTCAGTACGCCTCAGGAGCAGTCTTACCGAGGTGGAAGATAATGTTTTTGTTTCCTGTTTCTTGTTTCTTGTTTCTTCTTTTTTAGAACAAGAAACAAGACTATATTTGATAATTATTCTTGTTTTCTATTTCTTGAAAAAATAAACAAAAACATAAATTTGTTTAATAACTATTTTTTGTTTATTGTTTTTTTCTTTTTTTTTCCCTTTTTTGTAACAATATAATATAAAAAAGAAGATATGTAATACATTAAACATCGAAAAAGATATTATCAAAAGTTATGTCATCTAATAGAAGTAAGTCCCCGTGACAACTGAATATGATAACAAAGTTGTATCATATCCTTCATAAGTTGCCTAATTTTGATCGACACTGTCATCTCTAACTCGAGCCATTTGTCTTAAATGATATCGAGTCAAATCTAACTTAATTATATAATTATGTAAATGTTGTGGTTGTAAAATATTAAAGTTAAGTTAAATGAATGTCTTAGTTAGCAAAAATTATTATGGTAAAATTCTACTTGATTTCAGATATACTAAAAATATTAGAATTAATACTCAAAAGTTAAAATATAAAAAAATTAATATACATATTGAAAAATAAAATAATATATAAATCTATATTGGAGAATTTTAAAATTCAAAATTGTATAGCATAATTATTTTTGTAAATAAAATATAAAAGATGGAAACAAATATAAAAGAAAAAAAAAATAGAAGTGTCCATATTGGGAGATGAAATTTAAAATATAAAAAAATTAATATACATATTGAAAATTAAAATAATATATAAATCAAAATATTGGCGGATTTTAAAATTCAAAATTAAAATAAAATATAAATAGTGTCGTTTTCAAATATAAAAAAAATGAACAAAAATATTTACAAAATATAGTAAAATTTTACTGTCTATAGACCGCAATAAACTACTATTTGTGTCATGTAGACACAGATAGTCTATCGCGATCTATCGTGGATAGACTGTGATATTTTGCTATTATTGGTAAATATTTTTAATAGTTTTTTCATTTAAAATAATTTCACATATAAATACGAAGAATTATTTTTGTAAATAACAAAATTAATAAAGAAAAAATAAAAATAAAAAAATGCAATGAAAAAAAAAGATTCTTCAGAAAATTTAAAAAAAAATGTCCAAAAAAATTGATTGAGGAGTTAGTTACTATGGGCGCCTAATACCAATACACTAAAAGCTAAAAATGATTAGTTGTGGGAATGGTAAAATAGAAATAGAAACTACTTTTTGTTGTTTCTCATTTTTTGGCCCATTTTTTAGAAATGTTTCTTAAATTTTAGAAATAAGAAACGAGAACAGTAATCAAACAAGTCTATTTTTTAAAAAATGAGAAACAGAAATGGGAAACAAGAAACGGGAACATTATCAAACGAACACTAGTTTTCGTTTTTGTTTTTGAAAATTAAGCCTTGTGTACTTCTATCTCCAAATTTCTTATTTTGTTATTTACTTTTTAACCAATGGTTTAAAAAGCAAGCCAAAATTTGAAAACTAAAAAAAAAAGTAACTTATAAAAACTTGTTCTTGTTTCTTAGATTTAGCTAAGAATTAAACTATTCTACTCAAGAAAGATACAAAACATTGTAGGAAATAAAAAGAAAATAGGCATAATTTTCAAAAACCAAAAACTAAAAACAAAATAATTACTAAATGGGGGTTTGAATAATTCGAGATTTTGATACACTGAAAGAAGAATAGAAAAAGTGGATCAAATGTCTATTTGTTGAACGCAATAAATTCAAAAATATAAAACTGAATTCATATTACCTATGGCCAACCATGTGCTTATTTTTTATTTATTATTGTTATGCAGTTGGTCAATTAAAAAAAAAAATATTAGAATGGTCATCATATAACAAGAAGAACAAAAATGATTGGTTGTTTTCCCATAAAGAAAGGAATAGGCCGTCTCTCAGCAACCAGCCGGCAGAGACTTTTCTTAGCAATCAATCCCTTCATCAAAAGCATATTCCCAAGCATCCAAACAAAAGCCTTCCACTGCCTATAAATTAGATTGTGACACCTACCTTATCCAGTCTTACATTATACGATACATATATTCCAAAATATATTTTTAAAGTTATTTGTTCATTTTTGTAGTTTATGTATTTTCAAAAGTTCAATTTTAGTCCTTGTATTTTAGTAAATCATAAATTTAGTCTTTCACAATTAATTTTTGTCAAAATTGATTTAATAGTCATAATCATTTTCATGCAAAGAAACACAATATGTGAATATGTTTCCAAAATTTATAGTGAAAATGCTACTAAAAAATTAGAAGTAATGAAAAAATTAATACTAAACTAGTAGTAGAGACTAAATTTAAAATTTATTAAAAGTACAGAGACTAAAATTGGATTTTTAAAAGTATATGAACTAAAATTGAACAAACTCCAAAGTATAAAGACCAAAATGATATTTTAACTTAATTTTTTTTATTAAAAATTAAAATATCCATTTATTCAATTTTAGACTATGTGTTTTTTAAATAAAAATTCAAGGATTACTGAAAGGAAGATTAAAATTTTCACTTTGGCTATATAAATTAAATCTGGCCTTCAATTTTTTTATCTCAAAAGAAAAAAAAAGAAAAAAAAAAAAAATCTGGCCTTCAATTTTTTTATCTCAAAAGAAAAAAAAAGAAAAAAAAAAAAAATCTGGCCTTCAATTTTTTTATCTCAAAAAAAAAAAAAGAAAAAAAGAAAAAATCTGGCCTTCAATATTTTATTCTTTCAAATTAAACCTAAACCTTAAATCTGAGACAGCAGTGAAACTAATATTTTCACGTTAATTATTATTATTATTATTATTATTTGTATGAATGATTAGAAACACCATTGCAAGGGATTAACAACCCTATCATAAAATTTGAACCCTTATAAATACTGCACACAGAAATTCTAAAGTCAGATTGCATCAACCCATGAAAAAGTTGATTAGAATGAATTTTACTTTGATGATCAATATCAAATAAAGAAAACTTATCTCTAGACTTAAGATTCAAACGTGTCACAAGATAGCATGATCAACATCTCAACATTGGAAGCAAATTTGCAACTTTTATTTAAAAAAAAAAAAAAAAAAAAAAAAAAAGGCCCTTCATATAGATACTTGGTTTCTTATAGCATTTAAACTATAACCTAAATGAGATACTAAAGTGTCTTTGAAGAGTGTAACCTCTCATGCTTTAATGTTTCAATGACCCACTAATAAAAGTAGGCTAAAAACATTGAAATAACTGAAAAAAAAAAAATTTTAAGTACATATCAGAGGGCCCTAATCCAAATTTAAAGAATGCATTTCAACTCCATGGTATTTGTAACCCCTCAAAAATGATGAAATTCCATTAAAGTGGTTTGAATAATTGTTCTATTGATTGACGGTGTCTTGTTTTAAATGAAACCTGACATCATAAATGAAGTTGAAGTGTATTTAATGCAACTCAATCTTGAACCTCTACTTGCATATTGTACATATAGAGAACAACACACAACATTTTCCTTGAAGTCATTCAGTTCACCAAGGATTAAATATGAAGAACCAAAACATATTGAAGTTAAATATTCTTCGCTCTTGATCTTGCGACTGGACCTTAAGGCATAACAATAATAGAAGTCCTTAATGATAATTTGTAGTTGAATTGGGCATTTTATTGTCTATTTTTAGTCCTTTTGCGTAGTTGGAATTAAGGTGTTTGCAGTTAGGTATAGGTTTAACTATTTCCTAAGTTGTGTTCAAGCCATTTTGGCTTTGACACTTTGAGCAAGTTTGTCAAAATAATGTAATTTATTTGTGTTGAAACAAATGAATTCCTCACTTGAATGCTTCTACAATATACGTTTAGTGTTGCTAAAAGTGTTAGTTAACAAATAACTCAAGCTATTGGACTCCTTAGGGATACAACTATAAACCCTTTGGGTCGTTTGGTGAGGGTGGGAATGGACATGGACTTATAAATCCCATATTTGATTAGTGGGTTTTCTTTATTTACCTTGGAAAAAATATTTCCCAGGCATATTTTAATCAACACAAACCGGGACATTCCAAACCCATTGAGAAGCAAGAGTTTTGTATTCCTTCCCATGTAACTCTTCCTTCTCTTCCTCCTTTTCTTCATTTTTCTTTCATATTTCATCTTTTTTTTTTTTTTTTGTATAATTTTGTTTTCACTATTTTCTATCTTGACTTCCTCTCTTCTTCATCCTCCTTTATAAACATTTTTTTGTATAAATTTGGTAGAGAGCGAGAGCAAGAATGAGAGAGATAGAGTGAGAGAGCGAGAGCGACAACAAAAGAGCGAGCGAGCGAGAGAGAGCATGTCACACCCCCTCCCAGGCTACTCTACCCAACCCGAGAAGAGATGTGAAAACAGCATACATCACCCCTTTTGTGACGCATACTATCCACTAACACATTTGTCCTATACTGTTCACAACATACATAACACTTCTTAATATATATCAACCATAACGTATAGGAAATTAATATACATAGCGATAATTCAAAATACAACTCTTCCATAAAGCCCTTATACAAAATCATGTTTCAACTCCCAGTAAATGTACAACTAGGTCTACATGCCACCTATATAAGGTTTTACATACAAGCAACTTTGCAAAACAGGACAATTTTTTGGAAATGCGAAGCTTAAGCAGGGCGAGTTGGAGTAGGCAAAACACCAGGAACGTCCTTGCTACCTGGAGGGGAAAGAAAAACTTGAAAACATAAGTTAACAGCTCAGTGAGTGACTAATTTTAAACAAATTCTTTAGTTTGAAAATCATCAGGATTTAAGCAAATTCTGATAACATGAGTAAAACATAGAATTCATCACATTTTCATTGATTAAATCACGTTTAAATGCTCTTACCAAATCATACATGGTTTTTCAACAATTCGTAAATAAAACAGTACGATTACAACACTTTTCCTTAGTTGAGGCGGAGCAAAACTCAACGCCCCAACGTCGAAAACAAATAAGGCACGATGCGGAGCAAGACTCAACACACCAGCATATAACCTCTATGTGCACATAGGAACATGGCGGGTTGCCCAAGTACCTTCTCCATGTCCATCAGTACTGGGTCCCGGGGAAACTCATGTGCCTTCTCCATGTCCATCAGCACTGAGTCTCCTCTAAAACATTTTTCCTTTAGTTTAATGCAATACTTTATACGAAACAGTTTATAGTCAAATCTTTCATACGAAAAACAGGGCATTTCATAAATCAATAACATTTCATAAACATACTTTTCAATATCGTTTAGCAAAACGTAAGTAAATAAGAAAAACCAAACTGATATGTACAATGGAATCGTTGAAATAAGAAAAGAGGTGTCACTCACAACTCTTTTCTAAGCCTTGAATGGATTATACGCCTTTCCTATCTCCTCTTGGCCTGGAAATACACATTTCACGAGTTAAGCTTCCCTAAACTTCCTTTCTATAGCCAACAAACTTTAACCATTCATATTTGATCAATACATCTTAATGAGCGAAATTCAACTCTACTAGCGAGACCACTAGCGAGATCCAGCGATAAAGACTAGCTCTACTAGCGAGACCACTTGAGAAAGACTAGCGATACTCACCTGATCAGCGAGATCCAGCGAGACCCAGCAAGAATTGTGTGACGCAAGGCTTCTAGCAACATCTGCATTACCCATCTCGCTTCTCACGCTTAAACTCTTAGCATTACTCGCAATCCAGCGATACTTATCTTCCACAGCTTCTGCCTTCCCTCGTATTCTCACTTCTATCTGTTACAAATCATATTTCCAGCCAAATTTAGAACTTCTTTCCTTCTACAAACTTGTAGAGAAATATGTTTTCTAGCTTACCTCAAATTTTCGTAGCTTAACTTGTACTTGTTCGTCAGATATTGCTAGATTCCTCCGCACTACTATAGATTGCACAGAAATTCCTTATCAGTCACTTCCAGCTAAAAGTTTACATGTTTCTATTCCTTTTCAACTCAAACATCCTTCATAAAAGTTGTTCAGAATTGAGTTAACTTACTAACCTTAAAATTTCAACCTTAGACTCAATCTCCTTGATTCGTTTCACTCCAAACATCCCATACTGTCCAGCTTGTGCGTCCGCTAATAACGTGTTGTTCCAGCTTAGATTTCGATATCAAAACGAGTAAAATTCTACCCGAAATCCACAAAAACACCTTCTTCTACCTTTACTTGTAGTTCGTCTGAAAAATGGAACCGACTTAAACTCTCGAAAATGTCTAAAAATGATAAAATATTCAATTTACTCACCTATATATACTGCCGACTTAACTTTCTTATGCAGGCTGGCGCGCGGGGTTTCCCTTCTCAATTCAAGGTAAGGTGTTCAACGCAGCCTACCATCAATGCCTTTAGCAGACAGCCACCCTCAACACATGGTGTCATCAACGCCTCCTACCTTCAACGCATACAACTCAATCAGTTATGTCCGTCTCCAACGCATGGAGACCTTAACGCATGCAACCTTACCAACGCATAGTTGTTCAAAACACTTCCTTCCCCACCAATGATAAATTCCTCTTCCATCGCAAGTGACTGCTTCAGCTCATAACTCTTCGTGATTTTCACCTTCAACACATAGTCTTGGCCCATGCCTAACTCTTTCACTCTCGACTACTTTTCTCTAACAACGCATGGCCACATTTCTCTTGCCTTGTCCCAACACTTAGCATTATCAGTTAGTGCTTACAGAGCAAGGGCAACAAAGAGAGAGAGAGAGAGAGAGAGAGAGAGAGAGAGAGAGAGAGAGAGAGCGAGAGAGAGTGATAGCAGCAACGAGAGAGAGCAAGAGCGAGAGCGTGAGAGAGCGAGGGTTGATAACATTTCCTGCACAACCAAACACAATTATCTTTGATTCCCAGACATCTTATTCTCAGGCATCCTATTCCCAGATATCCTCTATTCTCATGCATCTTTAAAACCTTGAACCAAACAGCCACTTAAGGATTAAATAATTCTCAATGAGTATCTAATGTTGAACACGAAGATTCACAGCTAACTATAGATAAGAAAATGAAAAAACTCAAAGAATATTTGAGAACAAATGTAATGAAGATCAAATAACATAAAAAATGAAACAAAAATAATACAAACCAACTACTCACCATTTGCAAAAATAGACATCAACCCCAAATAAGTAAATGGGGGACTGAAGTTGGACTTACTTTAGCCAAAGCAATGCACCTACTCTTCCCAACTCATTTCAGATGGGTAGAAGACTTCATCACCTTAATTCATATGTTTATGATTGATAATGCTTATATGAATTAACCTTATGCTTGTAAGTGACAATTTATGTCAAAAAAAAGGAATTTAGCCAACTGAATTACCCTCAATTGGTTAGTGGGTAATCGAAAAGATTGAATCAAGATATAGCAATCCCAACTTTTGAAGGAGATTGGATCTATGCAAGTGCTGCAACTCAAATCTTCAAGAAACACTAAGAAACATAATAAACAAAAGTGTAGAAATTTTTTTTATGTCCAATGGTGAATGGATGATCTTTTGGAGAGCTTTTGGTGTCTTAGACTTCAAGGGGTTGTGGCTATTAACGAAGATGGACGACTCTTGAGATGCCTTAATTTGTAAAGATTAATGGAGAAAATCATTGAAAATTAGCCCCAAAATCGAATTTGCAAGTTTCCCTTTTCTACATTTTGAAGTTGTTTACGATTGCATTTGCAATCTGTTAATTTTATGGAATGCTACAGCAACTGGGTTTGAATGAGTTTTCCTTTTTCTGCATTACGAATTTTCTTGCCACTTTCAACTCTTTTTTCATAATTAAGATCATAATGTCATCCATGAATTATTTGCTATATTGAGCTTGATTTTACTACATTAAAAAAAAAAAAAAAGAATAAATAAAATTTATGTCAAAATAAATACTTAGCTTTAGTAGGTAAATGATAATTCCAAAAGACGAGAATTATCAGTAATTTTCATAACTTCCCACTTTTTTTAGTTTCATACTTTCTTTTACTCCTTTGTTAACAGAAACTTAGTTACCAATCTTTAATCACAAATATTCAAGAGAATGATGTTCACCACCTCAACCCCACCCAGATTTTTAGTTACTCAAAGTATGTATGAATGTCAAATTTTGGATCGGGAGAAATGCACCTGACCTTCACGTGACAACAACGATAAGTTTGTTTTTTTATTAGGGGAAGAGTGAACATGAAAAACAAAGAAAAGGGGCTCCTATCACATCCCCTCCCAAATTACCCTTTCATCTTGAAAGAAGATGTGAGGACAGTACGTATCAACCCTCTTACGATACCTTACTACCCAGATATCTCATATTTAGCTTGTATACCTGCTCAACCTGATCAACAGTTATTACTAATACTATAATGAGAATTCAATCACAAGCTTGCATGCAACAAACTATGAACATACAAAATAAAGATTATGTAGCTGCAGAAGCAGACAAGGTGGAGTAGGCTAAGCATCAAGAATTCTTTCGCTACCTAGAAGAAAGGAAAACATAAGTGTGAGCTGGGAGGCTCGGTGAGTGACATACATAACATTCATAAGTTCTTTTAAAGATAAGATAAGTATCTAAATATAGCTAAAACTTGTCAGAGGAACTCGAGGTTGTAAAACATGTTTAGAAATAGTAAAGCTTCCATGGAACAATGCTATGTAAAAACCAAACTGAAAACATATACACATAACTTTAGTTGAGGTAGAGCAAGTTTAATATACTCAACGTCAATAACCTTAGCTGATGTAGAGTAAACTCAATACAATTAACCTCAATACCTCTCATACGTGCACGTAAAAATGCCCTCAAAGGGCTAGCACCACAACAATGACCTAAAGCCTTTATGTGGGCTAAAGTGGGTCTCAAAGACTTATATACTTTAGGTTGTTCGAATACATTCTTCTATCCTCCAGTATCGGATCCCTTGATATTCATTACTAGGGTACAATATTCATTAAATAACGTAAACCATACAGTTCATTTTAAATTAGGTAAGCATGAAGTAATTATTTTCTCCTTTCCAAACATAATTTAAAACATCAGGTCATTCATGTCAAATCATGCTTTGAAAGATAACATAAACACCAACTTTAGAAATCATGCTCAAATTGACTGCGCATAACTTATTTTCAAGAAATCGGGATTCTAAAACAAATAAAATAAAAATAAATCTTTCTTTAAACCACACTTGTCACTCACTATTACTGTCTGGCTCCCAATAGATCGTATGTTATCCCGATCTCAATTTGTCCAAAAAAATGGATCATGAATCCCCCACTAGACTCTAGTTTGCCTTTTAAACCTAATGATTTTTAATAGCCCAAAGATATTCTCTCACTTCCTTGTTCCTACATAATCTCTAAATATCCATACTTAGCATTATAAAGTCATAAAGTCAGAATATATTTCCAACGTAAGACATTCTCCTATGTATGAAATGAAATGCCATCAATAGGCACTCACGGAATGTTGCAAGGAATTTTTTGTCTACGACCATGAGATCGGGGATAAGGCAATGTAATATCGTCCTCAGAGCTGGACTAAAGAGGAGAGTCAGAATCAAACCCACTTGGTTGCTTGGCAGCTTTAGCCCGGCTAGAGCGAGTCGGGAGGAAGGCCCAGCATCTGTAGGAGCAGAATGAGAGAACTTGGAAGCACAAGATTTTCCAAGAGAGGCAATCGGCATATCATCATCATTGGAACTACTCAGAGAAGCATCAACAAAAACAGATTGGGCTTCATCGGCAGGAGAACGGGGAGAATGATCAAAGGCATCATTCCCAAAAGAAGATACACTTGGATGACCAGGAGGGACAAGATTAGTATTAACAAACATGTCACCAACATTAGTAGGAACATCAATAAGTATTTCAACAGCAGATGGACGTTCATCATCAGCATTCTGATTATCACAAGCATCAATAGAATCATGCACAACATTAGACACCTTTTCAAAGATAGGGAACTTAACATGCAAGGAAATATGAGAAATGTTAGAAATAAACGACACGCCATCAAACATACCATTCACAGAAGGATCATCCATAAGAGAATCATCATGGGAAAAATCATTATACACAACTAAGCTTCTAGACAGATCAGAAGCAGGTTCCTTATCAACATCAGCAAACCACAAAATCATCGCAAGAGGTTTTAGTAGACTCCCTATTAGCAGACCACAAAATCATCGCAAGAGGGTTTCCCTCTAAAATATCTTGAGAATGCGAGACATCAGGAGAAGGATCAACATGTGAAGGAGTTGAATCCTCTAGGCAGAAACATTTAATTGCTTTGCTCCTATGTAATTCTATGGATTTGCACAAAACAATAAAATATACATATGACTAAATCACATTGAATAAATCAAAAGAAAACATAAATACCTTTGAAGATGAAATTCCCAAGATATCAACGTTTGATTTTTCAAAAACACCAAGAAGTCTTCTCTGGTAAAACTCTTTGGACAAGCAAGTTTGTGGGAACCTTTTTAGAAAAGGAAAGGGAAGAACAGAGAGTTTGAGAGTTGAGAGTGAAGGAGAATTCTTGCAGAGATTTTATATCCACACTCTTCACTATTGAGATCTCATCTCAATTTAAAGTGAGGGAAGTTATTCCCACTCACCACAAGTGAAGGATGTTATTTTTATTATTATTTAATTAAATTAATATAAATTAATAAATAGAATTTAATTAATTTATATTAAATATTAATTAAATAACTATTTAATTAATGCAATATTATTTAATTAATTAAAGGAAATCAAATATCATATATTTGATTCAGTGTGTCACAATACACATGTACTCTCATAACCTATAGTTTAAATATGAGTCCAATTCATACTAACTTAATATTTAAATCCTATTCAAATATTAATGTTATCATATAATAAGTTTATTTTCTTACATTATAAACTTTATGATGTATCTCATACATAATGATAATTGTATCATATACAATTAATTCTCTTAAGCAATTTAAACATTCAAATTCTTTTATCACTTTGTTTCCTTGTCTTAAACCGTTGTAAGCTACTAGAGAGACCTAATGGACCATAAGTCATAAGCTCTAATGATTCAAGATTAATAAATTAAACTCATTCATTTTATTAATCAATATTCATTAACCATGGGGCATACCACTAAAGACCCACAACTGCACTCTTATGAATTACGGTATATTTGTGTGCCCAATGAATAACCATACAATGTAAGCCAATCCTTCACAGGGTGTTCGTAGTTACAGCTAGGTCAAATTACCGTTTTACCCCTGCAATTACCTCTTGCACCTTAAGTACCACTGATCCTCTAGTGAACAATATTGTTTATGGTCCAACCATAAACAAAGTCTCTCTCAAATCAATGAAAGGGTGAGGCTTCATTGTTCAAGTCCCAAAATCAGCAGTTAAGGGAACAACCTATCTACTTTCCCTAGAGTAAGGAATAAGTGAATTCCATCTGGTGAATTTATGGTCCCAGCTCCTCACTTGGTATCATTCCCAAAATGGTAGGCATATTGAGTCAACAACTAAGGCCATTCTCACCCATACAAATCAAAGAACGATCCTCATGAATAGGAGTTCATAATTCATTCAGGATTGAGATCAAGTTACATGGTTCTCATTTGAAATATAAAACTCTTCAATTAACGGAGTTATAAAGAAAGATTTAATTTTGTGGTCCAATCTTATACAGACTCACTGTATAGGATTACCCCACTTACTTGTCATTACACGAACGATTTAGATCAAACCATTTGTAACACTTACAAAGTAGGTCGTATCTATAACGTTTGTCACACCCCCTCCCAAGTACCATCCTAACCCAGGAGAAAGTGTGAGGACAGCAGACACCGTCCCTCTCACGATATCCACTGCCAACCTTATACTTTGACCATTATTTAATAAGCAGTTAAACACAACAATCGAACAACATACTTAATCCAAGGTTAAGATTTCATACAGACATTGATTTTCACTCAAACCATGTATTTACATAAATTCTCAACATTGCTATTAACCCTCTATATGTACAACACATGATTAAGTTCAAATATTTACAATTCTCAATATACTAAACACTATTGATGGTCCCAGACAAGTTTCTGTGTAGGCTAAGCACCCCGGACTCACTTGCTACCTGGATAACAGAAAAACAAGGAAAACATGAGCTAGGTTGCCCAGTGAGTGACTTGTTTTGTAAATACTTTCCTTTAGCTTGAAAACTAATCATGGTGTAAACATTATAAAACAATACGTATAAAACCTTCAATTCAAAATCATATCGAATGCAAAACATGCTCAAGTAGCATTGTCAAATCATATATGTTTATTTCAAAAAAAGATACACAGAAATTCAGTTTATTTCAAAAACATTTTCCTTAGTTGAGGTGGAACGAAGCTCAACGCTACTCAACGTCGAAAACATCCTTAGTTGGGACGAAGTAATCTCGACACACCTAACGTCGAAAATCCTTAGCTACGTGGAGTAATCTCAACACAACAACGTCTATCATTCCTCTATGTGCACATAGATATCATATCCTGGGTTACTCAAGTACCTTCTCCGAGCCCTTCAGTACCAGGCCCCATATACGAGATTTTGGCTACCCACATGCGTTCTCCGAGTCCTTCAGCATTAAGGGCTATCTCTATACTCAAGTTACCCAATGCCTTCTCCGAGTCCTTCAGCATTGGGAACCATTTTCATATCTTGACTACCACATGCCTTCTCCGTCTCCTTCAACATTGGGAGTCTTTTCATATCCTTACTATCCACATGCCTTCTCCGTGTCTTTCAGCATTTGGAGTCTTTTCACAAATATTATTAAAAAACATCACGTTTAAAAATGGCATAATATAAATTCACAAGTTTTTAATATCTCAAATCTTCACAATTTCATTCACAAGCTTCAATGCTTTCCTTTAAATCATAAATTAACAACAGCATGCTTGTCATAAACTCATTAAACAATTAGCATGCTTCAAATGATTTTCAATATAAAACACATAATATGCATGTTAAAACTCATGAAAGCATAATCATATAACCATGTTCGAAACATAATCTTTCAACAATGAAACTTTGTTCAAAGTAAACACATTTTAAATACAAATGTCCACTGACTACTTGTCTTGGGCCTTTAGCGGATTATACATCTTTCCTAGCTCTTTTCGGCATGTAATAATACATTTTCCTTTATTAGTTTTCCTTAAAATTCCTTTAACATAACCAACAAGCTTTAAACATTTACACTTGTTCAATGGTTCACCACCAAGACCAAAATCCAATAGAATAATCATTAATGAGCGAGATTTCAAACAACCAGCGAGACTAACTAGCGAAACTGAGTTGCAAACAAAATTATACTAGCGATACCATGACTAGTGAGACCAAAGATACCAAGTGATACCGAGTGAGAGTTGTGAGACGCAAAGCCTCCAGCGATACCAACGACACCCGTCTCGCTACTCACACTTAATCTTTCAGTGTCGCTACTTTTCCAGCGTTACCTGTCTCCCACAGCTTTTGCCTTCACTTCTATTTTCACTTCTATCTGTTAAAAGTCGCATTTTTAGCCCAAATTAGAACTTCTATTCTTCAAACTTGTAAAGAAATGTATTTTCTAGCTTACCTCAAGATTTGAGAGCTTAACTCATCTTCATTCGACAGATATTCTCAAGGTACTTCTACTTGCTCTAAATCACTCGAGAAATCTGTACCAGCCCCTTCCACCTAACATTTAATATGTTTCTCTTCAAATTCAGCTCGACCATCCTTCATAAGAATTATTAAGAATTGAGTTAACTTACTAACCTCAAATTCTCAGCCCTAAACTCAATTTCTACAGCTCGCTATTCTCAAAATACCAAACCTTGCTCAAATTGCGCGACAGCAATCAAACCTTCTGTTCCAGCTTCAATTACAACACGAAACCGATCAGAATTCTACTCAAATTTACTCTAGACTCCTTCTTCTACCTCTCTTCATCGCTCAGCTGAAAAATAGAATCGGTTGAAGCTTTTGAAAATGCAGAAAATGGTCCAAAACTCAGCTTTACATACTTAAACGACTGCCGACTTACTTTCACTTTCCCTTTTATATTATTTTATTTCCAATAATCAAAGTAACTCCTTCACCATACGAACATAACCCCTCTTGGAAAACTTGAATACTAGCTTGGACGCATAGCACCATGCGTCGGTCCCATAGGCTCTCATGAACCCATGCTTCTCTAATGCAACCTCTTACTAACCTCAACCAACGTATGGCCCACTTGCCCAACGGCCTCAACAAACTCATAGCACCAACCATCACCTGTGCTCAACCTCTCGAACGCATGCCTCAACAAGCCAACGCATCAACCCTCATGCTTGGGCTCGCTACCCTTCTTCACCTATTTTCCAACCATCACCCATGCTCACTCTCATGGACGCATACCTCAACCGATCCAATGCATAGCCACTCAAGCCAAAGGCTCTTGGCCATCTTTTCTCAATCACTCGCCTACTTTGCTTGCCATCTTCCAAAGATAAGAGTAGGGCCTACAGTATTACCAGGATGAGGCACCCAACCTCACCCATATACTATAGACTTTTGAGGTTATTTCTTGAACATGATTCACCAATATGTCAACCACATATCGTTCAAGATACATTAAATAACCTAGGATCCAAGTTTATTGGATTTTGAGTTATGCAAACAAATAACAATTAAAAAATACTTTATTTATTAATTTATTTATTAATTTACATAGACTACAAGATTTAGGACATAAACCCTAACAACAGGATATCCCTAATCCTACGATAAGAACTCGTCCGAGGTCGCTGTGCAGAAGTAGAAGAGGGGCCATGCATACAAACCCCATGAATATTCATCCAGGGAGGAGAACTACAGGACTAACATCACCATGATGACCTATCCTTCGTTTGGGTTTTATCGTCTTAGGAACAGACGTACGAACTCCGCTTCGAGTATTCACCATTAGAAAACCTTAAACAAAACATATCCAAATGGAACAAAAGCAATTCTGAAAAGTACTTTCAGTGAAATAGTGCACAAGAAGGTGAAGAGAAGACAACTGAAAAACACTGCAAATGTTTTGACCATTTGAAAAACCAATGGTCATGAGAGAGGGAAGATACGAACCATCAAATGCAAAGATTCAAAATCTTTCCTTGCGTCGTGGCGCCACTTCATGGCCCAATAAACTAGCCCTTCCAAAATAGGAATTAATTTCTATAACGTAATTCAACATAACCCCAGAGCAGCCCTCGTGACTTAAAATGGCTTGCATCAAGAGGTTTTATAAAAATATTTGCCAATTGCTTGTCAGTTCGAACATGCTCAAGAGCAATGACTTTTGACTTGACTAAGTCCCTAATGAAATGGTGTCTGATGTTAGTGTGTTTGGTCTTACTATGTTGCATCGGATTCTTAGAAATGTTAATTTCACTTATGTTATCGCACTACAAGGTCATGACATCCTAAGTAACATTGTACTCCTGCAGCATTTGTTTCATCCATAGCAACTGTGAACAACTGCTTCCTTCTGCTATGTATTCAGCTTCGGCTGTGGACAAGGAAACACAATTTTGTTTCTACTAAACCAGAATATTTAGATTGTTCTCAAGAAAGAAACAACCATCTGAGGTGCTTTTTCTGTCCTCAGAGCTGCCAGCCCAATCAGCATCACAAATTTGACTAAGATCTTTTTCGTGTCTGAGGAGTACAGTAGCCCATAGTCACTGGTTCCACAGATACACTTGAGAATTCTTTTCACACTTGTCACATGACTGACTTTGGGATTAGACTGAAAACGAGCATAAACACCCATAACATAACTTATACCTAACTGACTAGCAGTTAGATACAACAGACTGCCTATCATGCTTCGATACAAATCTTTCATCAAGATTTTCACCTTCTGAGTCCCTTGATGGCTTGGCATAGGTGGGAGCTGGAGTTCTCTTAGGGTTCGCTTTCTGCATCCCAAACTTCTTTAACATGTTCTTTGCATATTTTTCTTGTGATATAAATATACCATTAGGTAATTGTTTGACCTGAACCCAAGAAAGTAGGTTAACTCACCAACCATACTCATTTTAAATTCACTCTGTATCTGATCAACAAATTGGTTTATTAAGTCTGAAGGGATCCTCCAAACACAATGTCATCCATATAAACCTGAGCAATGATAAATTCTTCTCTTGATCGTTTAATAAAAAGAGTTTTGTCCAATCCTCCTTTGGAGTATCCTTTGTGAATAAGAAATTTTGCAAGACGATCATACCAGGCCTTGTCAGCTTGCTTCAAACCATAAAGAGCCCTCTGAAGTTTATACATATGTTGAGGACATGAAGGATCAATGAACCCTTTAGGCTGCTCTACATAAATCTCTTCATTCAGAAAGACACTTTTCACATCCATCTGATAGAGCTTGAATTTGAGCAGACGAGCAACACCAAAGAGAAGACGTATGGCTTCTAACCTACCAACTAGAGCGAACATCTCTTCAAAATCAACACCTTCAACTTGTGAGTAGCCTTGAGCCACCAGGCATGCTTTGTTATGAACAACAACACCATTCTCATCTGATTTGTTTTTTAACACCCATTTGGTACCAATAACATTAGCAGACTCTGGCTGTGGAACAAGCTTCCACAGTTGATTTCGCTCAAACTGTCCCGACTCTTCCTATATAGCATTCGTCCAAAATTCATCCTACAAACGTCGTTGATGTTTTTGGGTTCTATAGACAAAATAAAGCAAGCGTTCCCAATCAGTTTCAGATAATCAATTTTGTCTTTACTCTGAGTAGTAACTCTATAACTCATATCGCCTATAATATTTTCAGAGGGATGATTCTTTTTCACCCTATTTGAGCACTTAACAATGTCGGAAACAAATCACTTTTCTCATCATTGTCAGTATTGGGGGTAATGTTGTGCTTCTTGTCAACAACATCATGAGCAACATCTGGGAACAACACAAGATCATCTCTGTTGTCATCTAGGACTCAATCAGTATCTTGATCATCTATAACAACATTGATGGACTCCATGATAGAACGAGTACGATTGTTGAACGCTCTATACGCTCAACTGTTAGAGGAGTATCCTAGAAAAATTCCACTGTCAAACTTAGAGTCCCACTTCTTTCGATATTCTCTGTCGACAAGGATGTAACACACACTTCCAAACACATGAAAGTATTTGATATTAGGTTTCCTCCTTCTTCATATTTCATAGTTTGTCTTAGTGGTACCTAGTCATAGAGAAACTCAATTATGTATATCAGGCTGTGTTTAGTGCTTTTGCCCAAAAGTACGAGGGCAGATTCTTTCCATGCAACATGTAAGCCCCACACTTAGCTTTGGAAATTAACAAGCTATAAAGATTAGTTTTGGAAGATGATAAGCTAAAGGAGGTAAGTAAAGAGTGGCCGAGAGCCTTAAGGCATGAGTTATCATGCGTTGAAGGTGTCCTATGCGTTGGTGAAGGTATGCTATGTGTTGGTAGGGTGTGCCATGCGTTGGTGAAGTGAAGTGTTGGCCGAGAATCTGTGCATAAACTACCATGCATTGGAGAAGCACCATGCATTGGTAAGGCCACCTTGCGTTGGAGAGCTGCTGCCATGTGATGAAGTAGCATGCATTAGCCAATTCATTTTTAAAGGAAAAGAAAGTGGAGGTTAAGTCGGCGACCTATTTAAGTGAGTAAGCTGAGTGTTTGATCATTTTTTAACACATTCAAAAGCTTAAATCAGTTTCATTTCATAGCTGAAAGTTGAAGAGAGGTAAGAGAAGGTGCCTAGGGCAAAGTTGTGGAAAATTTAGATCGATTTCATGGTAAAACTGAAGCTGGAATAGTGAGTCTAGCTATCGTCGCGCAATCCGAGCATAGTCTGATGTTTTGAGAAGAGTGAGCTGAAGAGATCTTATTTAGGGCTGAAATTTTACGGTTAGGAAGTTAATTCAATTTCTAATAATTGCTAAGAAGGATGTTTGAGTTGAATTTGAAGAGAAATATGTAACATTTATGGTGGAAGTGACTGATACAAATTTGCTAAGCGATTTGGAGTAACTCGAAGTTATTTGAGAATATCTGTCAAAGGAAGTGGAGTTATGCTCTGAAATTTTGAGATAAGCTAGAAAACCTATTTCTTTATAAGTTTGTAGAAGGAAAGAAGTTCTAAATTTGGCTAGAAATGCAATTTGTAACAGATAGAAGTGAGAATAAGAGGAAAGGCAGAAACTGAGACAGTGAGTATGGCTGGAACTGCAGTAGCGCTAAGATTTTAAGCGTGAGTAGCGAGACGAATGTCGTTAGTAACGGTGAAGGCTTTATGTCTCATAAATCTCGCTGGGTATCACTAGGTATCGCTGCTCAGATTTTAAGCCCAAGTTGTGAGTGACACTTGTATTTAAAATGTGTTTATCTTAAACAAAGTTTCATGGTTGAAAGATTATGTTGAAATATGATTATATGATTATGCTTTCACGAGTTTTAACGTGCATATTATGTGTTTTATATTGAAAATTATTTGAAGCATGTTGTTTGTTAACATATAATTTTATGGAAAATATTAAAGTTTATAAATAGAATTGTGAAAACTTGAAATGTTTAAAACTCGTGAATTTATATAATGCCATATGTTATTGGAAAATGTTTGTGAAAATGGGACCCCAATGCTGAAGTACAGTGAGAAGGTATATGGGCAGCCCAGATTTGCTATATACCGAGGAACCAAGAGAAGGCATCTAGGTTGGTTGACTGTCCCCAATATCGAGGGACTTGGTGAAGGTTTGTTATGGGACCCCAATACTGAAGTACGGTGAGAAGGTATATGGGAAGCTCAGATTATATTTTCTATGTGCACATAGAGAGATTTTCGACGCTGATGTGTTGAGACTACTCCACACAGCTAAGGATTTTCGACGTTGGGTGTGTTAAGAATACTCCGCCCCAACTAAAGATATTTCAACGTTGAGTAGCATTGAACTTCGTTCCGCCTCAACTAAGGAAAAGGTTTTTAAGTAAACTGGTTTTCTATATACCTTTTTCTGAAACGAACATGTATGATTTGACAAGGGTATTTAAGCATATTTTTACAATGGATATGACTTGAATCGATGTTTTATACGCATTGTGTTAAAATCTTTTTACTATAATTAGTTTTCAAGCCAAAGGAAGTTTTACGAAACTAGTCACTCACTGGGCAACCTAGCTCATGCTTTCCTTGTTTTTCTATTTTCCAGGTAGCGAGCAAGTTTGGAGTGCTTAGCCTACACAGAAACTCGTCTGGGCCCCTTAGTAGTGTTTAGTATATTGAGAATTGTAAATAATTGAACTTAATCATGAGTTGTACATATACAGGGTAAAGGGAATTGTTGAGAAACTGATGTAATTGTATATCTTGGAAGGTAGCATGGTTGTTTGTTTGTAAATTAACCCTGGTCTAAATATGTTGTTCAATTATTGTGTATCTACTTATTAGGTGATGGTCAAGGTTTAAGGTTGGCAGTGGATCCCGTAAGAGGGTTGGTGTCTGCTGTCATCACACTTTCCCCTGGATTAGGAGGAAACCTGGGAGGGTGTGACACAACATGGCTCTAGCCATTTCTGTAGCGTACGATTCTTCCTCTTAACTACTTCATTCTGTTGAGGAGTGATAGGAGAAGAGAACTTATGCATAATTCCTTCCAAATTGCAAAATTCTTCAAACAGACTGTTCTCGAACTCCTTACCATGATCACTTCGTCTACAAATAATACTCTAGAGTTGTCGACATAAAGTCTGAAAAACGTTGATCGTATCCGATTTCTAACGAATAAACTTTACCTATGTATATCGGGAAAAGTCATTAACACAAACAAAGGCATATCTCTTTCCTCCAAGATTCTTAACTTGCATCGACCTCATCAAGTCAACATGCAACAATTTCAATACTTTATTTGTTGTGCAAACAGAAACTCTTTTGTGCGAGGCTTTGACTTGCTTTCCTGCCTGACAATCCCCACACACACCATCACAGTCTCCTGCGAGCTATGGAATGCCTAGCACAGCTTCTTCAGCAATAGCTTTCTTGACTGAACGAAGATTCATATGGCCCAAGTCTCTTGTGCCAGAGGGATGCTTCATTTTCTATAACAGAATTACACACAGAAGATGAAAGGTCAGTGTTCCATAAGTAACAATCATCAGAAGACTACATACCTGCCATCACAAGGGTATTGTCAGAGTTGGTCACAGTACACTTGTCTTTAGAGAAGCTGACAGAGAATCATTGATCGCACAATTGACTTATGCTCATCAAATTAGCTATTAATCCTTCCACCAAAATAACTTCCTTGAGAATGGGTAGACTTGGATAGTTCAATCTGCCCTTTTCGATCACTTTTTCCTTAGCACCATCACTAGACGTTACATGACTAGAGTTACATGGTTGAATGTCCAATACAAATGATTTGTCACCTCTCATGTGCCGTGAGCACCCGTTATCAAAGTATCCAATCCTTCTGAGTGGACGAGCATAAGGTTGTAAGAGCAACCTGACATTTTCTATTGGAGAATTCACCATTGTTTTCAACTCCCCACTCCACTTTGTTGCTTATCAATTTAACATGTTGAGCAACACCATGAACTTTAAAAAGCAGCCTATGAGATCTCTGATGAGCACAACTTCCATACAGCCGAAAGTAGTAAGGACGAATATGACTGGCTCTTCCACATGACAAATCCACTTCTTTTGAAATTTGTGTTGAACAGGTTCAGCACACACATCTTTCTACTTGTAGTCATGAGGAGTTGTTTGAACATGTTAAGGAGGAACAAAAACCTTTGATAGGGAAGACTTTCCTTTGAGCTTGTTGGCTTTTGATTGAGAAAACCCAACTCCTCTTTTGTTAGAAGCTTGTTTTCCATAGGATAGAATCTTGTTTAAATCATTTGTACTTGAGTTCATCATACGAACAGACTTGGTCATTGGCATGAGCTTCGCCTTTGCGATTCTCAGCTCCTTCTTTAGCTCAAAGATAGTACTCATGAGACGATGATTGTCCTCCATTAATTTTTCAATTATTTCCTTTTGAATATCAATAGCTCTTGTGTCTTCAGTCCATCGCTAATACACTTCTTCTAAGGTAAGACAATGCTGACCATTTTTTTCTATCGAGTGACTTCTCAGGAATCAAAACATCAAAACAATCAAATGAGTTAGCCTTTTGAACATTCCTCGGAGATAGATAGCCCACTAAGGCACGTATTTCTTTATCAGAATCACTACTTGAAGTAACTTCCTCATCATCATCTAATAAGGTGGTTGAGTAGCTTTTATTCTCTCTCTTCAGAAAGTTGGGACATTCAGCTTGATAGTGTGCATATCCCTCACACTTTCTACATGTGAATTTTTTATCTTTTGAATCTTGGTTGGAATCGAAACCTTTACCATTGTCAACCTTTTGATCAGACAATCGAGAATTTTTAACAAAGGAACGCCTACTGGAGCCAAAGTTGTCCTGAACATTGGAGGAAACATTACTATTCCTGGGCATATTGCGCTTGTCCCATCGTCTAAGAGCCTTTCGAATTGTTTTGCAAGCAAGAAAATGGATTGCGCAAGATTCTTATATGGATTCCTTGTTCTTATCACTCTCAACATCCAGCTCGACAAACGACTATAGGGCAATACTTTTGGATTTTTTTTATCCGGCTTGTCATCAAATTGAAGGGAATTGAATTCTGGCGAAAACGTGAGATGGCGTTCGTTGATTTATTGAAAGAATTAAAAATACAAAAATTATAGAAAAGGTTAAGCATCATACCTTTGCTAATCTTTAATTCTCAAACCGATAGTTTTCTTCTTGTAGTCTTCCTTTTCCAAGAGATCTTCCTTGCTATGACTCTGGCAAGGATTCGATTTGTGGGAACCACTTCTTTGGAAGAATGGGAAGAAGAATTTTCTTAAAATTTTTCTAAGAAGATTGGGAGAATTAGTAGAGGAAGATTTTTAGAGTAATCATAGAGATTATTTTTGTAGAGAGTGTGTTCTATCAAGGCTCTCAAGAGCCCTATTTATAGAACTCTATGGGTTACTCCTAATCTTATTAGGATAAACCCTCTATAGAGATTTTAAATCAAATATTTAATAATATCCAATATTAATAAATATTTATCCAAATAATATCTCATATTACATGGTTTAAAATATCTAAATCTTATTTAAATATTTATTTTTTGCATATCTTTAATTTTGATCTCATCCAAATTAAATAATTAATTATTTGAATCCAATTCAAATTAATTAATTGGTTCTCCCTCTATTTATTTATATGGATTTTATCCAAATAAATAATTAATTATTTGAATCATATTCAAAATAAATTAATTCTCCATATTATAAAGTTATAATTTGAATCACATTCAAATAAAATTTATAATAAATCATACAATTAATTGTATCCAATATAATTAATATTTTTCCTCATAAATTAACATTTCAAATTTTTCTTTCAACATAGTTGATCCTTGTTGGTCCGTTGTGAGCTAGCAAGGGGATCTTATGGACCTACAGATCAGAAGCTTCAACGGTATGAGATTAATCGGCTAAACTCATTAACCATATTAATCAATATTCGTTAATTGTGGGTACACTCCACTAAAGACTCACAGTTGCACTCTTCTCACTGCAGATATATTTCTGTGTCCATGGATATAGACTAATAATAGCACATTAGTCCTTCACAAGTGTTCGTAACACCAGCTGGGTCAAATTATCGTTTTACCCTTTCTAAATTCTTAAGTACTAGTGCTTCTTTAATGAACAACCTGTTTATGGTCCAACCATTAAACAGAAACCCCTATCGGGCCAGTGAGAGGGTAGGGCCTTTTGTTCAAGTCCTGGAGACACCACTTAAGGGAGCACTTATCTACTTACCCTAAAAATGGGAATGAGTGAATTCCATCTTGTATAATTATGTCCCCAGTCTCCACTTGGTCTTGTCTCCAAGATGATAGGCATATTGAGTCGGAAAATGGCCACTCTCACCCATACAAATCAAAGGACAATCCCTTGTGGACAGGAGTTCATAATATACTCAGGATTAAGACTAAGTTGCTTAGGTCATCCTATTGAAATAGAAACCTAACTAATCAACAGAGCTACATCTAGTGATTACTATTTCGTGGTCCGGTCTTATGCAAACTCATTGCATAGGATACCCCCACTTGCATGTCACTTACATGAATGTGTTAGATCATTGTGTTTGTATCAAATACAAAGTGGGTCGTATACATAACGTCACCAGGATAAGGTACCCAGCCTTATCCCTATACTATAGACTCTTTAGACTGTATCGTGAACATTGATCTCCATATGTCCCCACATGCAGTTTAAGACTCATAAAACAACCTAGGATGTTAGTTTATTGGTTTTAGGGTTATTAAGACAAAACAAACAAAAACAATCAATAACGCTTATTGAAGTAACACATCTATAACTCTTTATTAATGATTTGATTATGGTAAATTTATTACATTTACAATCTACGAGTTTTAGGGCATAAAATCCAACATAAATGACATTTCCAAGGTTCTTAAAGAGCCAAAAAGTTCATCAAGTTTCATTGTTGCTATATCATGAGCTTTCTCAATCATTGTGACTTTCATACCAAACCTTTTTGAAAGAGAACAAAGAACCTTTCGGACCAATTTTTCTTCTGAAATCTTTTCACCCAGCGCAAAGATTCATTTGTGATATCCAGAAGGTGAACATGAAACTTCGTTATAGTCTCCTTCTTCTAACATCTTTAGAGACTCAAGTTAGTAGTTAAAAGTTGCAGTCTAGACATTTTCACTTTGGATGTCCCTTCATGAGCAACAGCAAGGATGTCTCAAGCCTCTTTAGCAGAAACACAAGTATTGATGAGATGAAAAACATTCTTGTCGACACCGTTAAAGATTGCATTAGGAGCACGAGAATTTCCTAAAGAAGCTTCATCTTCTTCCTTTGTCTAGTCTTTCTCTGGTTTAGGATCAACCTTCCCTTCAGCGTCTATAACCTGAGGAGGACTCCAACCATTCATAACTGCCTTCCATGTCTTATTATCAAAGGATTTGAGACAGGCTATCATTCTTGCTTTCCAATAGGAATAATTTGAACCATCAAGAATAAGAGGACAAGTTGTCTGTTGGGATTTGTGCCCTAAAGCCTAGTAATTGATTAGTTAATTAATTTAATTATTAATTATGCAATATTAATTTATCCATTAATAGAAAAATCCAAGTTTATTGTATGAAGCCTTGAACATGTATATAGTTGACATACGGGTGGATCATGTTCAAGAAATAACCTAAGGGTCTATAGTATATGGATAAGGTTGGATGCCTTATCTTGGTGATACTATGGATACGGCTCACTTTGTAATAGTTACAAATGGTTTAATCCAAACCATTCATGTGGAGACATGTGAGTGGGGTTGTCCTATACAAAGAGTTTGTATAAGACTGGACCGCGAAATATTTAATCTCTCTTTGTAAATCTGTTAATTGATGAGATTAATATTTCATTGAATGATGATAACTGTAAAAATACAAGTTATTATTGTCTTTCTTTTTGAAAAATAGAGTTTAAATGGAGAATCGAGCGGTAGTTGGGGTTAAATTCCGTTGCGTTTTACCCTTGTAAATTGATGAAGATAATTGTTTTGAAGCTTTTAAGCCTAAAATGCATGCTTTAACGCAGGAACGCAAGCTACCCATGATGCGTTATCGATCTGAAACGCAAAGCAGCAAGAAATCAGATGAGAATCTTGAGAGATTGTCGGGAGATTGATGTGCTTGATCTGTGGCTAGAGTGGTGGATCTAAATTAAACCGAAAATCAGGCGATTAGGCGAGATAGATGCAAGGCAGCAATTCAGCCTCCAATCATGCAAATTTGCTAGCGCATACAACGCAGCATCTATAAAAGGGCAAACTTGATGGCTGAAAATGTTATTGAATCTCTTGGAAGAATTCCTAAGTGACAGCAGAGTTCTCTCCAAACGACAACTAGAGACAAATAGCTCGAAAGAGAAGAGTCTTCCCTTGGCCTGACCACTTCACAGCAGAATTCACGCTACCATTCCGGCGAGCTGAAGAGATTGAGGAGCCATTTCATGCTTTCTATCTTTTTCTTACTTGTGTTTTAGTTTATTGACAAGAGATTGTATTTTATAAAACATTTATTCCGTTCATCAATCTATACTTCTTCCATGGCTATCCATTTTTTATCACTTTCCATTTGCTGTTTACCATCCATGAGTAATTAGCTCTCTTGAGGGTCACGGGTTGTGTTATCATCTAAATAAGAACTATAGTTTTGACTATTCTATCTTGTCAATTGTACTTTAATCTAATGCTTATGTCAATCTAGCTAATCGATATAAGTAGTAATAATCAGACAGCTCGAGAGAGTAAGTGATTATGGAACTCAATTGAGAAGGCTAAGAAGTGTTATCTAGACATAGAAATAACCTTGGCACTTAACACTCTCCTATGCGTTATAAACATATAGGCGTAGCGGTTGACAACCGAGAGAAGAGTCGCTGGTATGAAATAGATCTCACTATGCGTCTCTGAATTTAGATGATGACCAACCCCAACCCTATTTTTACCATTCAAATAATTCAATTAATTGACTTTGCTGTGTCGCATACCTCTCCATCCAATCACTTTAGCGTAGTTTTACTGCTATGTAGTTAGTTAAACGCATCACTTCTCATCACCTTTTTGTAACGCATGACTTAAATAATCCAACGAATTCTAGAATCTGCATTGTCCCTGTGTTCGACCTCGGACTCACCGAGAAAACCTCATTCTTTGCTTATACTTGGGTGAAGAATAGGAAAACTTGACAGATTAGTAACGCATAATATTAAGCACATTAAATGCACAACAAATGATCATGTGCGACTCAATCTTAATCCTCAGTGACTTATGAACTCATGTCTGTGAGGTCAGTCCTTTGCTTTGCATGGGTGAGAGTGGCCCGAGTTGCTGACTGAATAAGCCTACCATTTTGGGGATTTGACTAAATAGGGAGCTGGGAACATAACTTCACAAGATGGAATTCACTCCCTCCAAATAGGGTAAATAGATGAGTAGTTCCCTTAAGTGCTGATTTCGAGCCTTGGACAAGGGGCCCCACCCTCTCACTAGCCCGAGAGGGACTTAGTTTATGGTTGGACCATAAACAAATTGTTCATTAGAGAAATTAGTGGTACTTAAGGATAAAAGGTAATTACAGGGGTAGAACGGACATTTAACCTAGCTGTAATTATGAACAACTTGTGAAGGATCGACTTGTTTATACCGATTATATCCATGGACGCAACTTGTTTTACAGTGCATAAGAGTTCAACTATGAGTCTATATTAGTTTGCCTTATAGTTAATGAATGAAGATTAATTTAAGTAAAGAGTTTAATTAATTAATCTTGGATCATTGGACCTTATAATTTGTAGGTCCATAAGGTCCCCTTGCTAGCTTACCACGAACCAATAAGGATCAACTATGTTGAAAGAAAAATTTGAAATGCTCAAATTTATGAGGAAAAATATTAATTGTATTGGATACAGTTAATTACATGATTTATTATAAAGTTTATTTGAATAAGATTCAAATTATAACTTTATAATATGGAGAATTAATTTATTTGAATGTGATTCAAATAATTAATTATTTATTTGGATGAAATTCATATAAATAAATAGATGGAGAATTAATTAATTAATTTGAATTGGATTCAAATAATTAATTATTTAATTTGGATGAGATCCAAATTAAAGATTCTACAGAAAATTAATATTTAAATGAGATTTAATATTTTAAACCATTTAAAATAAGATATTATTTGGATAGATATGTATTAATATTAGATAGTATTAAATATTTAATTTAAAATATTTGCAGGGAGCTTATCCTAATAAGATTAGGAGTAACCCATAGAGTTCTATAAATAAGACCCTTAGGAACTCTCATAGAACAGACACTCTCTACAAAAATAATCTCTATGATTACTCTAAAACTCTCCTTCTAGAAATTCTCCCAATTTTCTTAGAAAAGTTCTAAAAAAATTCTTCTTACCATCTGCTCCATTCTTTCAAGAAGCGGTTCCCACAAATCAGATTCTTGCCAGAGTCATAGCAAGGAAGATCTATTGGAAAAAGAAGACTACAAGTAGAAGATTATCGGTTCGAGGAGAAGATTGAAATTATAGATCGGCAAAGGTATGATGCTTAACCTTTTTTTTACTTTTTGTATTTTTAATTCTTTCAATAAATCAAAGAATGCGATCACACGCTTCCGCCGGGATTCAATTCTCTTAATTGTGGATCCACCTTCTTTGATCGCCTCCATTGAATAGCTCAATGAATACCAATTGAAATTTAGAGGATCGCAATGAGAGCACAATATGACCAAGAATGTTAACAACAACAGTAACAACAAGAGAGAGAAAGAGAGATAAACACACAAAATTGGTAACCCAATTCGATGTAACCACACCTACATTTGGGAGTCGATGCGCCTGAATAAAAAGAATTCCAATAAATAAAGTATAAGATTACAACTTCACTAAAACTACTCATACACGAGTAATGCATCAACTATATTATCTAGTCAGGAGAATTAGTCTCCCCCTGACTTCGGACCTCCTTTTAGAAGAGTTTTTAGACTAAGCTCCCCTCCCTCCATCATTTATTGAACCTCGTTCAATAAACAACACTCATGTTATAAACAACAATAGCGACATCTGTAGTACAATCACGAATATTATTCGATATGATGTTATCAATACAACTGTGGCAACATACATGAAGATAGTTAAGAGACACTTCTGCCTGAAAACACACCTTGATGATGAGCGGCTTGACCTAACAGCAAGACAGTCGGCAAACATATATGCACCACACAAGGAAAACACTCGCACAATAAATAAAGAAGATCACCTCCAAAATGGGAAGACCAAAAAGTAAACACAGCCAAATAAGGAAGAATATAATCTCCTAAAAATAAGCCACGCCTCAAGCTAGCAACAATATTAGCTAAAAGATAAAAGAAAATATCAGTAGCCAACTAAGTAGTAATAGATATACTTAGGAAAGTTCATAATTTAGGAGTTTCTAAAAGCATTATTGAAAATCACATTTGATCATAGAAAATCAATTTTTTTTTTTTTAGTACATTAAGAGTGGGGAAATTTGAACCATAAACTTCGTAGTCGCTAACACATGTAGTATGTCAGTTAAACTATGCTCACTTTGATTATAAAAAATTACTTTCAAAACTATAGACCCTAAACATTAAAAAAATAATTATATAAAAATCACTTTTAATTAATCACTCACTAATAATTCGATTTGGTTAAAATTACTACTTATAAAAATGCCGTTAAAATTGAATAACATTAAAAGACAGCTTTTTTAAGTTAAAGAGGATACAAACTCAAAAGTTGAAAATGTAAAGTTGCAATTTGAACTAAAGAAATTTCATGAATTAATTTAAGAATCTTTGCGATGGAAAGCAAGACATATCATGTCATCCAACCACTGCCTGCATTTGCAGTTCCTCCTTTACGCTTTCACTCAAAATTATTTATAAATAAAATAAAATAAAATAAAAACATCTACGCTTTTAATGCAATATTTTGAGATAATGGTAAATCATGTGCTATTTATATTTTCAAAATAAATTTGAAACATCCTTAAATAAATATATTTATTTTGCCTAAATCGTAATTAACATGTACTACTAAATGGTAATTGATATGTACTATAAAATTAGAGATTTAAATTTTCCTCCATTTGGTATACTAAATAAGTAAATCCTCAAAATAAATAAATAAATAAATTTATTTCCAAGTTAGTGTGCTTAGATTTATCTTTAAACATCAGTCTTAAAGATTAAATTATTTTGTTCCTCAAACTATATCACATTTGTTTTATTTTTGTCTATGGAATTTCAAAATGTCTATTTTAATCCTCAAACTTAAGAAAAATAACCATTTTGGTTTATATAATTATTTTTTAATAAAGTAAATGATGCTGACCTAAACTTAGTTTAACTAATTAAGACATACATCATCAACTAGAATATTAGAGGCTTAAATCCTCACCCCGAACATATTGTTGAATTGTAACACCTAAGTTCAAGAGTGAGTACATGAATGAACTAAGCTCGCATCTAAATGAGAAAGATCCTGATGATATGAAAGTACAGTTAAGAAAGAATTTTAAAAAATTGATTGCAACTACATATATGATATATCAACAAGTTGCATCTTTTTTTCCGATGATTCAACTATAAAAACTCTAAAGTTAAGTATGCTTAGTCTAGAGCAATGTTGGGTGATCTTCTAGGAATTTTCCTAGGAAGCATAAGAGTGACGACAAAAAATGTTGAATGGACTTGTATTGGTTTGTGGAGAATGTCAAGCCACCAGGTGTCAAATTTAAATTCCGAAATTTAGTCCAAATCTTAGGTTTGAGGTGTTACATGATCTGTAAAATAAAAATGTTAAGTTATACAAAATACCTATAAACTTTGTACTATATATCAAAGATACCTTTAAACTTTAAAAAAAAAAAAAAAAAAAGTTAAAAAAAAAAACAAAAAAAATTAAAAAAAAAAAAAAAAAAAGTTAAAAAAAAAAACAAAAAAAATTAAAAAAAAAAAAAAAAAAAGTTAAAAAAAAAAACAAAAAAAATTAAAAAAAAAAAAAAAAAAACCTTTAAACTTTAAAAAAAAAAAAAAAAAAAAAGTTAAACAATATGCTTACCCTTAGTTTTGATGAAAAACGTTAATGTTTTGTTTCAAAAATATCCCAAAACTTCAAAAACTTTTATAAATACCTCCAAAACTTCAAAAATATCATTATTGCTAGTATATGAACACAAACCGTTAATACTCATTTCAAAAATATCTTGAACTTTCAAAAGTTACAATAATCCTGTTAGCATTAAAAAAAAATAAAAATTAAATACTCCTACGGTTAATATAGTAATCAATTTGTTTGAAGTTTTCTTGCATTAAAAAAGAACTAATTTTAAAACAAATTATACATAGATACTGTCATCTTTCTCCCATTTATCTAATTCTTACGTAAAAATTCTCACAACAAAATATAAACCAAAATTTCAAGTTAAAGCATAAAGTTCCACAAAATCTCATAAAACTCCAAAATCAAAATCTTCCCTTAAAACTTATTAAAATGATAAATAACAAATACAAAAACGATATATTTGGCTATTAACACATACTCAACTACTCATCCACAATCTTATTAAAATATATAAGTCTTAAGGTCTCCTTAGTGTTTCCATTATTCTTTCTTTTTGTTATAATTTATGTACCTTAACTAAATGGAACAATTAAATTTTTTTTAAATATAGGAGATAAATAAAGGTCCAATCGTCAACAACAATGAGAAAAATAATATTAATCCATCAACCAGAACCTAAACATGCTTTCTAACACTTATTGTGGACATTATTATTGATAAAAAAATTAAACGAAGAACAAATATTTTTTTCTTTTAAGAAGAAAAGGAAAATGTTCATTCTATTTTGATTTTTTAATTAAATAATCATTTTAAAAAATTATGAAAAAAATAATATTTTGTCGATAAATTTATCAAATTGTATCAATTTTTATTTATCTCCCAAACTTAGGTAAGTGTGGTTTTTTAGAATAACAAAAAAGACGACTAAATTAAGCATAATGGAGGGAGGGTAGTTTGCAATATAATGATAACATTTGGTCATCCACGATGGCTAGTGTTCTTCCAACTTTGATCAACGTTGCAATCTTAACTTTCAATTTGAATGATGGTTTCATCTTACCTTCCGACAACTTTTCGTTTGAAAATTTATTAAAAAAGTATTTTTGTATGCTTTCTTAATTATAAAACATTTGTATGACTTTTCGAAAAGAAAATAAAATATATGTATGGTACACATTTTATAAGATTTCAAAGAAAAACAACATTAGAAGCTAAATTTTTGCGAAAAATAAAACATTTATTTGGTACAAACTTTTGTCTGTCTTGTGGTGTGCTTTGATCTATTTCATCTAGCACGAGTACATGAGCGAAATTGTATCTTCTTAGACTCCTATACAATTTCTTGTTTTTGTGGTTTAAGATCGTGTTGCTTAGACTCTAGTGTTTTTTTTTTTTTTTTTTTTTTTTTTTT
>QLSR01000054.1:3002797-3113844 GCA_031780015.1 Citrullus colocynthis
TTGGGGGGGGGGGGGTGTGGAAGGGTTTTGTAGAGGATCGTTGAAGGATGTTTGGTTGGGAGTGTTGGTGTTGGAATGGCGTCGTTGATCCTCTAGACTTTACCCTTTCTGAGCCTCAACCCTTCTCTCTGCCTACAACTCTTCCAAAATGGCCTCCAGGTTTTACTTTTTGCTCTTCATCCATCATTTGAACAGTAAAATTAATGTTTGAGGTTGTTTGGATTGCTGGATTTTTATACTGCTTTCTTTCTGGGATCTTTGTTTTGAATTATTTTCTTTCAACCCTTTGGTGGATTTTTGTTTATTGTTGTTTTACCAGCAAAATTAAGCTAGTTTTTGTATATTGGGATGATCAATCTGATGTTGAAAGTTGTTTGGATTGTTGGTTTCTTTCTGGGTTTTGATTTTGATTTTTTTTCTATTCCTTTTTGTTTAGCTTCCCTTTTGAACCAACTTCAGCTAGTTTTTACATATTGGTATGATCAAACTGATGCTGGGAGTTGTTTGAATTACTGGTGCTTTAATGTTAGTTTCTTTCTGGGTACTTTGTTTTGGGTTCTTTCTTCAACCATTTGGTGGATTTTTTTAAACCTAGTTTTTGCATATTGGTGAAAGTTGTTTTGATAGTTGGTTTTTTGTTTAGTTATTTTTTACTGTTGGTTTCTCTCAGAGCAATTGTTTTGGGTTCTTTCTTTCAACCACTTTGGTGTATTTTTTTGTTTTTTCTAATATCTCCTTTGTTTTACTTCTCTTTCTTGTGATGTTTGTAACTATATCAAATTTGTATAGACAAAATGAATGAATACCAAAGTTAGCAACTTCTCCATACTGGGATGATAAACGAGAAATTATTGAGGGTTTTGTCCTTGCTTGATTTTGGGTATTCCTTTTTTCATTTTTCTTTTCCTTTCAACTCTCTGATGGATCTATTTCTATGTTGTTTTTGTCTTCTCTTACATGTGCTTCTGATAGCCATCTCAAATTCGTAGCACCCAAAACAGATTTTTCTTTATTTTTTTTGGTGAGGAATTTCTCTTTATTTGGAGATTTGAGAGTAGTGATCGTTATACGAATTTCTTGAGTTCCATCTATTAAACTACGGCTGGAGCCATTAGCTCGAGCATAACCTTACTAGTCAAAGTATTTGTAACCATCTTAAAAGATGTAGGTCATTTTTTTTCCTTTTACATTTGTGATGCTTTGATATAGATTAATGTTGTACTAAAAAAAGGCTAATTGGTTAGGGTTTATTTGAACTTTCTTTCTCGCACATGTGGACTTGAATATTAGTTGGAATCAAAGAAGTTTTAGCATATGAACCGTTAATATCAATTGGGGAAAATGACAGTGGAAGAGTTTTAATAGGACCTCTCATTGTTTTCTTACCTACTTTTTAGAATTGTTTTCAAAATCCAAGCCAAACTTTAAAAACGAAAGAAAATTAGTTTTTAAAAACTTGTTTTTTGTTTTTGGAATTTGGCTAACAATTCAAATGTTTTCTTTGTGAAAATGAAAATCAAGGTAAGGAGTGGTGAGAAAACTAGTACAATATTCAGAAACCAAATTGCTATCAAACAAGGCCTTAACTTAAGATTTTAGACTAGTGTGTTTGATCTTTTATATATGTTGTTAATACCATCTACTTTTGCAGCCATGTGAAAGCTTCTTTTTGTGAATTTGTTCACTAGGAAAAGGTTTTTCCACTGGAAGAATAAGCCTTGGAGAGATAGAAGTTGCCAAGATCACAAAATTTAAAAAAGTTTGGAGATGCAGCCATGGTGCCATATTTTACAGGCCTCAGGCAATCCCAGATGGCTTTTTCTGCCTTGGTCACTACTGCCAGCCCGCCGATCAGTCACTGAGAGGCTACGTTCTGGTTGCTCGTGATACATCAGAAGTTGGTCATGTTGACAACTCGGTCATTGAATCTCCCGCTTTAAAGCAACCAGTAAACTATACGTTAATTTGGAGTTCTGGTTTACATGGAGTGGATTCTGGCTTTATTTGGCTGCCTAATGCCCCGGAGGGTTATAGAGCCATGGGATTCTTGGTCACTGATAAGTCAGAGGAGCCTGCACCTGACGATATTCGATGTGTGCGAGCTGATCTTACCGAGAGATGTGAGACTAGTGACTTAATTGTTACCATTAAGTCCAAATCTCAATCATTTCATGTTTGGGAAACAAGACCCTTCGAAAGGGGAATGTATCAGAGTGGTGTTTCTGTGGGCACATTCTTTTGCTGCACTTCATTGAAAGGGTATCTGAATATTTCCTGTTTGAAGAATCTCAATTCCACATTAGAAGGAATGCCAAATCTGAACCAGGTTCAGGCACTTATTGGACATTACGGCCCAACTGTGTTCTTTCATCCTGATGAGGCATATTTTCCATCATCAGTGCCATGGTTTTTCAAAAATGGTGCTCTTTTGTTTCGAAATGGTGATACGAAGGGTGAGCCTATTGACATTAGAGGTTCCAATCTGCCTTGTGGAGGGGAAAATGATGGTGAGTATTGGATCGATCTGCCAATGAACGATAATGCAAGAGAAACTTTGAAGAGCGGCAACATCGAAACTGCCAGACTCTATGTTCATGTTAAACCCGCACTAGCAGGAACTTTTACTGATATTGTGATGTGGGTTTTCTGCCCCTTTAATGGACCAGCAGCCATCAAAGTTAGCTTTCTGAATATCAAACTGAAAAAGATTGGGGAGCATGTTAGTGATTGGGAACACTTCACGCTTCGAATCTGCAACTTTTCTGGGGAGCTATGGCAAGTGTACTTCTCGGAGCATAGCGGTGGGAAATGGGTCGATGCTTCTGACTTGGAATTCATTCAAGGCAATAAGCCGATCGTGTATTCGTCGAAACACGGTCATGCTAGCTTCCCACATCCTGGGAGCTATCTTCAGGGGTCAGTAGCTGGAATTGGAGTGAGGAATGATGCAGCTTGGAGCAAGTTTTTCATCGATTCCAGCGTTAAATACGAAATCATTGCTGCTGAATATCTTGGCAATGGCTTCATTGCCGAACCAGATTGGTTACAGTATATGAGAGAGTGGGGTCCAACCGTTGTGTATAATTCGAGATCAGAGATTGAAAGACTCATCAATCTCCTTCCTCCGTTTGTCCAATTTTCCTTGGAAGACCTCCTCGCTCTATTCCCGACCGAGCTCTATGGTGAAGAAGGACCAACTGGACCAAAGGAAAAAAACAACTGGTTTGGAGATGAAAGATGAATCAACACCTCAACATGAATAGCTATCAGTTAACTCGTTTAAAGTGGCCATTTCTTCATCAGAACATGGTGAAAGTGAGCAGATAGGTCAAAATATTTATCTTGATTATTCTGATACAGTTCTTGCGGTTATTGCTCGAGATGGACTTTCGAGTTTGGATTTGAGGAGATTGTTATTGTCTTATTGAGATCGATTGTAGTCTCGACTCGAGAAAAAAAGTGTATTGTATATTTCATTGTAAAAGCATACAATGTTAATCAAGTAATTTCTTTTAGTATCTATACTTTCAATGTCTAAGGTGTGATCAAGTCAATGTACTTTCTTGGTGGATCACTGTCTCTGTTGTGTGTGGTAGGTGTGATTTTTTGTGTATTAGCGTATAGAAGGCACTTCTCCGTCTTTTTGTGGAATGGAGAAAGGGGGCTTGACTTTAGGCCCAGCCGATCTTGGAAAACTCAAAGAGTTCTTGCTTCGAGATTTGCTACTATTCTTTAGTCCGGTCTACTTTTGCTGGATCAAAAGAAAAGGGTCTATACGCTTGGTTGATTGCTTCTTCAATTTGTCATTCTGTTTTTGCATTTTGATTTGTAATGAGGGCTTAGTTTGTACTTTCAATAAATATTTAATTTAGTCTCTACTACTAGTTTAATGTGGATTTTTTATTACTTTTTTTTCTTAGCATTTTCACTATAAATTTTGAGAATTGTAGGAAAATTATTATGATTATTTAATCAATTTTGATAAAATTTAACTTAGAACGACTAAATTTAAGATTTATTAAAAGCATATGGACTAAACTTGGACATTTGAAAGTACAAGAACTAGAATGAAACAAATTTTAAAATATAATGACCAAAATGGTATTTTAACCTTAGTTGTTCATAGAATGAAAGTTTTATAAACGTAGAGGAAAGAAGATTGTGAAAGAATGAATAAAAGAAATTAGGATTTCTTATAGATGCACAATATAATAGTCCAATTCGATAGAAAATCGGTGTTGTTCAAGTAATTTACGTGCATTCTTTCTCTTATGATGAAACTGAAGTTCAAGCCTTCCTACTAACAAAAAGAAAACAAAGTTTCATATGACGTAATTTGTCACATTTTTTTTTTTCAAAGACTTGCATGCAATCAAGCATACACAATAATATGAAATACCTTCCATATGTGCAGTTATTGTTGGATAAACTATATTTATAAGAAGGGAGGAACCAACCTACAAATAATTTATGTAAGTGTATAACACACTGTGTACGACAATAATTTCAAAACTCAAGAAGTAAACCATATGGAATAGCATGGTTATTGCAATAACTGTTAACTAATAAAACTCAAGATGTGAAAATGGCAATAAGTAGTTGTGATAAGCTTACAGAGCATTGTTCTAAAGAAAATTATTTATTGTGCACGGATTGTAAGCGGATTACAACAATTATCTCATGATACACAACAACTAATTCTAGTAGAGCAACAACCTCAATATAGCAAAAATCTTGAATATACCTATACTCAACTCAATTCATGATCAAATGAAAGAAAGAGAGGAGAGGATAACTCTTCAAAATGAAATGAGATAATCCAAATGAAAAAAAAACAAGTTGTTAATTTATAGGCAAACAGCTTAGGATCTGTTTGGATTAACTAGAGAAAAAAGTGTTTTTAAATAAATGTCATTTTTATTTAAACTCTTTTGATAAAAAGAGTTTAAAATACATTTTGAAAGTGTTTCAAAAGTTATTTTGAGTGGTTGCTAAACACTTTAATGTTTTCCAAAATGACTTTCAAAATTAAACAATTGAAAAGTTAAACCAAACATTCCTTTAGTAACTCTCCAAAAACATAAAATGAAATGAAATGAAAATAACCATTGAAACACATGTCAAACATAATCCAATTGAGTAGTTACTTCACATATTCAAACATGACTCAATAAATATAAGCAACTACAAATTTACCTTTATATGTTAAATTTGTAAATGAAACATCAATCCATTTCAATGTTTCACATTTTAGAATGTTTTGAAGTTAAAAAACAAATTAGATGTAACTATGAATATAATTTACATATATTAAATTCATTCATTTTTCACTTAATCACGAAATTGTTATAACACCCAAGAATCTCCCACAAGAAAGAAAGTATGGACAAACTAGGCAACGGGAGAGCTGTTTTCTAGACTAAAATCTTCCTTAATGAATATCTATCAAATTTATTGGAGAAATAGAAAAACCAAGTTCTGGAACTATCCTTCTCACTAGTGAATTGAGACCATAGATATCATGCATAACTCATCTTGTATCATTGAGTTCTATACGATTGTATTTATTTTGGTTCTAGACAAAATCTTAAACTCACGAGAGCTTTAGAGAACCTAGCTATTTGAAAAGTTCTCATATAGCAAGTATATAAACCACTAGAGACGTAATTTATTCTAGAGTAAAATCAATATGAATAAATTTTTTATGATAAAGTTTTGATGGAGTTCTCCACAAAATAAAAGGAAACTTCGTTAGGTAGCATGGGAAAATTAAATTTACACAAAGAAAAAGGGGATTTGGGTTTCCATAGTTTAAAAGGGAGAAATGTGTACGGATGGGCCAAAATCAAGGGCCCAAATGAAATTTGGCCTCTTCCCAGATTTTCAATGAAATATGGCCTTCTGCTGGCATTAGCATCATGTGAAATTACCACAATCGCCCCCACAAACGATATCCCAAGGCCCCCCTTGTGCATTCCACTCTCGTCCTTCGACAGTTCACTTATTCATTGAAAATTAAGTTTACACAAAGAAAAAGGGGATTTAGGTATCTATAGTTTAAAACGAGGAAATGTGTACGGATGGCTCAAAATCAAGGACCCAAATGAAATTTGGCCTCTTCTGCTGGCATCAACATTGTGTGAAATTACCACAAGCCCCCCCTCCCCCTCCTCCAAACAATATCCCAAGGCCCCCTGAGCATTCCACTCTCGTCTTTCAACATTTCACTTATTCTTTTCAAATTAATTTGAGTAAATTGAATAAATTGTTTATCAAGTTTCATTTGTGTGTACTTTCCCTCCCAAAAACCAAACAAAGCAAAGCAAAACGAAAACATCACAAACCTCACGATTTTGTGGAAAACCCATACATCCGAGCCAAAATATTATAGAGCTAAGCAGTTGCAAATGCCTGAATTGACGTTTTAGTCAATTAACTTCAAACTCCAAGTAAGTAATCCATGTGATGGGTAAATGAGCATGCAGCGGAAGTTAATTTGATCAATTTTCACTCTAAGATGCTCAATTTAGAGAATTAAACATGCAATTAAAAAGAAAAACCAAAGTTTCAAGAACACTTACCCTTGAAGCTCCAAATTCTCCTTCAATTCTTGATGAATTTCAGCACCACTTGGTTATAGACCACCACAAGAGTATTCTCTACTATTCTCTAGGCTTAAATTGGATGGTGGGATCCAAATTTGTGGTGAATTTGAGAAGTAATGAAGGTTGGGAAGAAGATGAACAATGGATGGAATTTTGCAAAATTAACCATTTAATTTCACAAAATTATTAACCATTTTTATGTCAAAATCATCTCTATTTATTAAAGAATAACATGCAATCCAATTGCACCAAAATTTGACAACACAAAATGGTTAATTTGTTGGTTAATTGTGAAGAAGACAACCAAGCTTCTAGCTTAATTATTGGGAAAATCCAGTCTTCAAAAATCAATTTTAAAACCAATTTTCAATAAATTTCCAAAAATTGAATTAAAATTGATTTTTAATTTAAAAAATAATTAAATAATTAAATAAATAAAAAATAATTTAATATTTATTTAATTAAATGTTATTTTAATATTAAATAACAAAATAATATTATTTTTCCACTTGTCTCGATTTTTCTAAAAACTGATATGAATCCCTGTTCATATGATTAATATTTAAATTATATTTAAATATTATAATTAACTCTATTTGTACGTTTAATTCGTAATTAAACGTCGATATATCGTATATATTTGACTTTCATTCCTTGAGCCAAGATTTGAACGGTTCAAACTTATTCATCACACTATCTAAGATTTTAGTCCATTTATGAGCTAGTAGAGGGACCTAATATGTCATACCCCCTCCCTGATTACCTACTTAACCTGAAAAGAGATGTGAAGACAATAAACATATTGTCCCATCTTACATAACTTCCTGTATAAACATTCCATACATATACATTCATAGAATCCAGCCATACTAACGCATGATCATAATATAACAATCCTTCCTGTACAGAGTACACTTTTATAACATACTTTCTCATAGCTCACTTGTAAACCACTAAATCTACATGCCACCAATGTTAAGTTATTTACACGTACAACAACAAGAAAATAATCTGTTTCTGGAAACTCGAAGTTTAAGCAGGGCGAGTTGGAGTAGGCAATGCACCAGGAAGTGAGTTTATAAAGGATGTTTGAGTTGAAATGGAATAGAAACAGTTTAAAATTTCAGCCTTAGACTCGATCTCTTCGATTCGTTTTACGCCAAACATCTGTATTGTCAAGCTTCGCTAATATCGTGCTGTTCCAGCTTAGATTTCGACACCAAAACGAGTAAAATTCTATCTGAAATCCACAAGAACACCTTCTTCTACCTTCACTCGTAGTTTATCTGAAAAATGGAACCGACTTAAGCTCTCGAAAGTGTCTAAAAATGATTAAACATTTAATTGATTTACCTATATATACTACCGACTTAACCCTCATCCGCAGGCTGGCGCGGGGTTCTCACTTCGACGCAAGGCACTTATGTCGAAATCCTCCTCCAACGCCTTTCGCAACTATCCACACCCAACCCATGGCGCCCTCAACGCCTCCTACTTTTGACGCATACAACTCAGTCATTCACACCACTATCTTCGTCGCATTGAGACCATTCTGTCTTCGACGTCAAGTGACTTCAGCGCAACAAAGTGACTTTAGCGCATGGCCTTACCAACGCCTGGTGGTTCAAACACATTTCTTCCCCCGCCAATGATCACTTATCCTCGAACGTGGTTAGCTATTCCAGCTCACAACCCTTCGTGATTCCATCAGCAACGCATGGCCACTCAAAGAGTTCAACTTTCCTCTTCATTCACCAACGCATAGTCACAATCTCACTTGCCTCTTCCCAACACTTGGCGTTACAAGTCAGTGCTTACATAATAGACCTACAGATCATGAGCTCCAACGATCCAAGATTAACCGGCCAAACTCTTTAACCTAGTTAACTAACATTTGTTAACTAACGGGACACTCCACTAAAGCCCGTAGTTGCACTCTCCTCACTGTAGATATATTTGTGTCCATTTGATATAACCGTCATCGATAAGTCAATCCTTCACAGGTCGTTCATAACTTCAGCTAGGTCAAATACCGATTTACTTCTGAGTTACATCTTTTCTTCTTAAGTACCACTGTCCCTCTAATGAAGAATTGATTTAGGATCTAATCACTAAATCCATTCCCTCTCGGGCCAGTGAGAGGATGGGGCCCATTGTTTAAGTCATGGGAACAATACTTAAGAGAACAATCTCTCTACTATCCCTAAGTTGGGTAAGAGTGAACTCCGTCTTGCAAATTCTATGTCCCCAGCTATCTACTCGGTCTTATCCCTGAAATGGGAGGAATGTTGAGCAGCGCTATTGAGCTTACTCTCACCTATGCAGATCAAGGGATAATTCTGAATAAACAGGAGTTCATAGATTACTCAAGATTCAGATCAAGTTATCTAGGTCATCGATAAGTGAAATTAATTAGTGTTAATCGTAAACGATGTTAATACGTAACAGTGATTATTTCAGGGTCAGTCTTACACAATCTTATTATGTAGAATATCCCCCGCTCACATGTCTCTACATGAACAAATCAAGATCACTTCATTTATGACACCGTACAACATTTGTAGCAATCATGAAGTGGGTCGTATTCAATAGTGTCTCCAAGAAGAGGTACCCAACTTGATCCATGTATTATAGACTTATTTAGGGTACTTACTCGAACTTGATCTTGTTTATGTCTCCACATAAAGTCCAAGTACTCATGATAATAGCCAATGGTTCGTAGTTTAATTAGATTTAGAGTTAATAAATAATTAATTCACTTGAATAACTTCATATGTACTAAAATTCATTTATTTACAAAAACTACGAGCTTTTAGGACATACAACCCAACACCATGGACTTCACAAATTCCCTTATTTTTAACATTATATGATCACGAAACCATTGGGCGTGAGCTAGCATTATCACGAGCGAGTAGCAAGAGAGTGACATGAGATAGAGATAAAGAATGATTAATAACTTAGAGCAAGAGACAAGAGTACAAGAAGTGAGGGTCGAAAGTAGGACAGGGGTTGGGAAGAAGGAATTAGTAGCGAGAGACGAGGAACAAGAGCAAGGTACAAGAGTTAAGAGCAAGAGATAAGTAGCGAGAGAAGATAAGCAAGTCTTTCATGGAGAGAAGTGATATTTGTAGCGAGAAGCGAGAAACGTAGTGAAAGTTGAGAGCGCGACTTTAGTAGCGAGAGAAGATAAGCAAGACTTTCGTAGTCAAAAGTGAAATTTGTAGCAAGAAGTAAGAAACATAGCAAGAGTCGAGAACGAGACTTTAGTAGCAAGAGAAAATAAGCAAGACATTCGTAATAAGAAATGAGTATCGTAGCGAGAAGTGAGAGTGTTTAGCGAAAGAGATAAATTTGACTAGTACCAAAGACCTTCAAATAATGATATCAATAGAATAAAATACCACAACCAAGTCAACGAAACAGATAAATTTGACTGGTATCCAATAACTTCACTCCCAGACATGGAATGGGAACAAAGACGCAAATGTGATCAAAATACTCAATTTGATGGGGAAACCATCTCCATATGGAACATAGACGGAATGTCTGAACATCAAGTCTATGAAACTCTCCATAAAATGATAATGGCAGCTGGGACCTATAAATCAAGTGGTTGCCCCGATCATAAGGCAACCAAAAATTTAATAACTGGATTCGCAGGATCCTTAAGACTTTGGTGGGAACATTGCTTAAGTCCTTAACATAAAGAGGAAATTAAAACAAAAAAGAGTAAAGTAAAAAGAAAAGTGCAAATCAAAGAAAAAAAAGAGGAGATGCTACTATGCTAGATCCTCAACAAAGAGCGACTTATTATACTATCAGAGAAACTGAAATAGAGCAAGAAGTTGATGATGCAATAACTACATTAATTTATGCAATAGCATATTGTTTCTCTCCGTGGAAAAGCATCACTGGCGAATGGAATTTGTCGCCCAATTTTGTGCCAAATTAATTTTCCTAACTTTACCCACAGCAGTAGTGGCAAGCCGGGTGGAGCATAGGGAGCACTATGAATTCTCACGATTGGACAGTTTTCAATTCAAGTAACTGGAGGGGGTTTTGTGAAACGGTTGATTGCAAGAAAAACTAAATTTCATAAAAATAAAATGCGGAGGTAAAAGGAGTAAAATTCAATTGGAGGAGCTCTAGCTTGGGTTGGACAGGATTTTCTTTATTCGATTTTCTTGTTCATTAATCATTACTAAATTCGTTATACTTGCATCTAATCAATTTAATTAGAAAGGCCAAAATTAAATTGTCCTAATCGACTAATTGGAATTAAAACAAATCGATGAAAGACATGGAAAATTTATATTAAGTCTAATCGCATTAAGTTCAAAGGAAAATTAGGTGGAACATTTATCTGGAAAGGCCTAGATTAAAAGTTTTATCGATTTAATCCTAGGTTGATTATGTACATCACAATTTAGATTTGCAAGCTAACCTATTCCATGATCGACAGACAACCAAATGTCATGAATTGTAATACAATCAAAGCAATAATCAAAATGAACACTAGCGTCACAATTTGATAAAAAATAATATTTATTTCATAATTAAATCATATGTACAAAGAATTCAGTTTGAAAACTCCTAAGGACATCGATTACAAAGAAGAATTCCTAATACCCAAGCTAGAAAATAGTAACCTTAGCCTTGATACATGCTTGTACAAAAATAATTCCATGGAAAAGAAGAAAAATGCAGAAGATCTCCCAATTTGCACTTCGGATTCATCCCGATTGATCTCCCCATTCAATTGGCGGCTAGGGCATTTTATGCCTAAAATTAGATTGGCGCTGCGGTAGCGCTACGACGCTACAAAATTCAGAGGCCTTTGGAAAAAGCGCAGTGTTGTAGCGACGTGCTAGTGCCGCGTGTAAGCCCTACTTTTATCTTTGGAAGATGGCAAGCAAAGTAGGCGGGTGGTTGAGAGAGAAATGTCAAAGAGCCTTTGGCATGAGTGGTGTTTGTGGCCGACAAGAAGGTGGGCTAGGTAAAGACTTTGGGTAGCCGAGCCCCAAGCATGAGGGTTGATGCATTGGCTTGGTGAGGGATGTGTCCATGAGGGTAAGCATGGGTGATGGTTGGTGCGTTGGGCAAGTAGCTATGCATTGGTTGAGGTTAGTAAGGGGGATGCGTTGGAAGCTATGTGTCCAAGAGGGCCTATGAGACTGACACATGGTGCTATGCGTCCAAGCTAGGTGTCCAAGTCTACCAAAGGAGCTGCGTGCATATATTGAAGGAAGAAGTGAAGGAAGCCGAAAATGTTTTTGGTAAGTGAATTCTAGATCATTATAAGGTAGATCGAGTTTAGGTAGTTACTTTGTTTATTTGAAAATAAAATAAAATAAAATAAAAAAAAGAAAGTGGAAGTAAGTCGGCCGCCCGTTTAAGTGTGAAAGCTGAGTTTTCGATCATTTTCTCTATTTTCAAAAGCTTCAACCGACTTCATTTTTCAGCTGAGCGACGAAGAGAGGTAGAAGAAGGAGTATAGGGCAAATTCGTGTAGAATTCTGGTCGGTTTCATGGTGTAATTGAAGCTAGAACAGAAGGTTTGGTTGCTATCGCGCAATCTGAGCAAGGTCTGGTATTTGGAGGATAGCAAGCTGTAGCGATCGAGTTTAAGGCTGAACATTTGAGGTTAGTAAGTTAACTCAATTCTTAACAATGTTTGTTAAGAATAGTTGAGCAGAATATGAAGAGAAACATGCTAAATTGTAGGTGGAAGCGATTGATACGGATTTTTCGAGTGATCTAGAGCAGTGCGAAGTAAATTGGGAATATTTGTCGAACAAAGAGGAGTTAAGCTCGAAAATTTTGAGGTAAGCTACAAAACACATTTCTTTACAAATTTGGACTGGAAATACGACTTTTAATAAATAGAAGTGAAAACAGAAGCGAAGATAGAAGCAGAATGGGACGGGTATCGCTAGAGGAAGCAGCGATATTGAAGGTATAAGGGTGAGCAGCGAGACGAGTGCCGCTAGAGGCATTTTGTCTCACAACTCTCGCTTGGTATCGCTGGGTATCGCTAGTCTCGCTGATCAAGCTAGTTCATAGTATCGCTGGTACAGTTGGGTCTTTTGCCTGAATTTAATTGTTTAGTCTCGCTAGTGGCCTGAATCTCGCTCATTAGTGAACTCTTTTATGAAATGTAGCCTCGGTTGAGCATTTCTTTGCGGAATATAATCTTGGTGACGGTTTTATTCATGAAGTAGGGTCTCAGTGGTGAATAATAGAAATGTTTAAGGCTTGCTTGTTGTGTAAAATGGAATTTTAAGGAAATTTAACAAGGAAAATGTACAATTTTAGGCCGAGAGGAGCTAGGAAAGGCGTATAACCCACTACAGGCCCGGGACAAGTAGTGAGTGACAATTTTATTTAAAATAAGTCTACTTTAAACAAAATTTTTATGTTGTATGATTATGTTTGGAAACATGTTTATATGTTTGTGCTTTCACGGGTTTTAACGTGCATATTATGTGTTTTACATTAGAAATCATTTGAAGCATGCTGGTTGATAAACGAGTTTTACGAAAGATATGCGGTTTATTAACCTATGATTTTATGGAAAGCATTGATGCTTGTTAATGAGATGGTGAATTTGAAATGTTATAAACTCATGAATTTATATTATGTTATTTTCGAAGCATGATGTTTTTGAATAATGTTTTTGAAAAGGCTCCCAATGCTGAAGAACACGGAGAAGGCATGTGGGTAGCCGGGATATAGAAATGGTTCTCAATGCTAAAGGACTCGGAGAAGGCATGTGGGTAACCTGAGTATAGAAATAGCCCCAATGTTGAAGGACTTGGAGAAGGTATGTGGGTGGCCTAAATCTCGTATATGGGACTTGGTACTGAAGGACTTGGAGAAGGTATTCGGGTAACCCAGGATATGATATCTATGTGCACATAGAGGGATGATAGACGCTGTTGTGTTGAGATTACTCCACACAATTAAGGATATTCGACGTTGGGTGTGTCGAGATTACTCTGCCCCAACTAAGGATGTTTTTGACGTTGAGTAGCGTTGAGCTCTGCTCCGCCTCAACTAAGGAAAATGTTTTCGAAATAAACTGAATTTTCGTGTATCTTTTTCTAAAATGAACATATATGGTATGACAATGCCACTTGAGCATGTTTTGTATGGATATGACTTTGAATTGATGTTATACGCATTGTTTTAGAATGATTACACTTTGATTAGCTTCCGAGCTAAAGGAAGGTTTTTACGAAACAAGTCACTCACTGAGCAACTAGCTCATGCTTTCCTTGTTTTTTTGTTTTTCAGGTAGTGAGTAAGTTCGGGGTGCTTAATGTCACGGTCATGCTTGTCCAGGGAGTGTTGCCCGTGGCCGCATGCCCGCCTCGACCCCTTTTTACCATTCTTTCACGTTATGTACTTTATTTTACTAGTTAGTGTATTTTCCTAGTGCTTTTCTTTGTAAGTGACCGCTCACCACTTTGCATGTGCAAGGGTGACAATTCCACAATTGTTTAGAATGTACTATATGGGGGTGAGACTAACCATCAAATCCTCATACCCAGAGTTGTGAGCTATAAAGCCGTTGTTGTCCCTTTTTGCTTTCTAGTCTTACAACACATCTTAATTTCTCAAACATGCTTTCAAACGTTTGTGAAATGCTTTTCCTCTAAAACCCGTTTTCTAAAACTGTTTTCCTTGGAACGGGGCGGAGGTTACGAGAGGCACTCGGTGTGCCGTAGGCGATCAGAATTTGATCAAGCTGACTTGTTCACGAGCTAGAACAAATGCCGCACAATCATTTAGTCCAGCGCAGAACTACGATTGTGACAGTTGGTATCAGAGCCAGGTTGGCTCACAAGAGAGAAGGCCAGAATTATGTCGACCGCGAAGCAGTTAACCAAGCCGCAAGTGGACCGACTGGTAGAAATGGAAGAGCAGATGCTCTACCTGAGAGAAGTTCCCGATGCCCTCCGTTTCTTAGAAACGCAAGTATAAGAAATCTCTGAAAAGGCTGATGGGATTGACGCGGTTGCCGGCCGCTTAGACGGGATGCCTGTCAAAGAGTTGATGTTAAGGGTTGAGACCCTAGAGGCGAAAGCTGCGAGACCTAGCAGCTTCGAGTGTGGTGACAGCTTATCGAGCTCTGTGGCTCATATGGAAGAAAGAGTCGAGGAGCTAGATAGCTCTCAAAAAGCAATAATCCAGATGGTGACGGACTTGTCAGAAGACTTTCGAGCCACACTCGATGTTGTCAGGACAGAGATTGCGGATGTCAGCACAAGGGTAAATCTCACCATGAGACCGGTGGGAAACCAAACCCCAGTTGGGGGTGCAGTCCAGTTGAATAGAGTGAAAATCCCAGAACCCAAGCCCTTCTTTGGGGCTCGAGACGCAAAAGCTCGGGAAAATTTCATATTTGACATGGAACAATATTTCAGAGCCACGAACACGACTGTTGAAGAATCTAAGATTACCTTGGTGACGATGCACTTGGCAGACGACCCCAAGCTATGGTGGAGGTCCCGGTACATAGACATGCAAGAAGGTCGTTGTACCATTGATACCTGGGATAAATTGAAACAAGAACTACGCTCCCAGTTCTTCCCCGAAAACGTCGAGATCTTAGCACGGCGAAAACTCTGGGAGTTGAGATACACGGGCCTGATCCGAGACTATGTGAAACAGTTTGCAGGGTTGATGTTGGACATTCGCGATATGTCCGAGAAGGACAAAGTGTTTTGTTTTGTCGAAGGATTGAAACCATGGGCGAAAGCCAAACTGTACGAACAGAGAGTACAGGACCTCACGTCGGCGTATGCGGCCGCCGAACGATTGTTCGATCTCAGCAGTGATGTCCAAGACACTGGATGACAATCAACTCCTTCGAGCGGAGGAAATAAGAACAATCGATCAAGCCCGCCTCGGAATGCTGGAGGGGACAAAACTTCGAGTGGAGATCGAAAGCCTTATCAACCCCCTCAACCTAGGAGCGGGAACACTTGGCGGGGGACCTAATCAACAGAACAATTACCACCGACCCCCACAGTGTTTTCTCTGTAAAGGGCCTCACAAGGTGAGCGAGTGTCCGAAACGGACCGCATTTAATGCCTTCCAAGCCGCCCTAGCAACTGATGCAGATGGGCAAACTAATCAACTGGAGGGAGAAACCCCGCTGTCAAAAGAGGGGGACAACCCTCGAATGGGGGCAATGAAATTCTTATCGGCCCTCCAAAGGAAGATCAGAGAGACCAAAGAACCCGTCGAGTGGGGCCTCATGTACGTCGACGCCTGGTTGAACCAAAGAGTGGCCAAGAGCACCATGGTCGACTCTGGTGTCACCCATAACTTCATGACTAAAACGAAAGCACGCCGACTAAACCTTCGATGGGAGAGAGACGCAGGGAAAATGAAAGCTGTCAACTTTGCAGCCCTACCTATCAGGGGAGTAGCGAAGAGAACAATAGAGAAGCTGGGAGAGTGGAGTGGACCTGTCGACTTTGTGATCGTCAAGATGGATGATTTTGACGTAGTCTTGGGGATGGAATTCTTACTCGAACATAAAGTTATACCGATGCCGTTGGCAAAGTGTTTGGTAATCACAGGATCCAACCGTAGTTCAGACCAACATTAAGCAACCCAACGGGGTGAAAATGATCTCGGCCCTCCAAGTCAAGAAAGGCCTTGCTCGCGACGAGCCTACTTTCATGGCCATCCCGGTTGAGTCAGTTGAAACAGAAGGAGAGTTCATTCCCGAAGCTATCCAAGTTGTCTTAGAGGAATATCGGGATGTTATGCCGGATAGTCTGCCAAAGTCCTTGCCTCCAAGAAGGGGGATCGACCACGAAATTGAATTGTTGCCAGGGGCAAAACCTCCTGCAAAGAATGCCTATCGAATGACGCCTCCTGAGTTAGCCGAACTCCGAAAGCAGTTAGACGAGTTACTAAACGCAGGGTTCATTCGCCCTGCAAAAGCACCCTTCGGAGCACCAGTGCTATTTCAGAAGAAGAAGGACGGAAGCCTCCAATTGTGTATAGATTATCAAGCCCTAAACAAGCTCACTGTTCGCAAAAAGTACCCGTTGCCCATTATCATAGACCTATTTGACCAGCTTCACGGTGCCAAATACTTTTCGAAACTCGACCTTCGGTCAGGGTACTACCAAATGCGAATTGTTGAAGGAGATGAGCCAAAGACGACCTACGTCACAAGATATGGGGCCTTCGAATTCCTCGTAATGCCTTTTGGCCTCACCAATGCCCCAGCTACCTTTTGCACTCTGATGAACCAGGTTTTTCACGAATACCTTGACAAGTTTGTCGTCGTGTACCTGGATGATATAGTGGTCTATAGTGCGACCATGGAGGAACACCAACACCACCTTCAGTTGGTCTTTGAGAAGCTGAAACAAAACCAACTGTACGTGAAGAGAGGAAAGTGCTCATTCGCTCAAGCGCGAATAAACTTCCTTGGCCACGTGATTGAGTTAGGCCGAATAGGCATGGAACAGAACAAAATCCATGCAATACGAGATTGGAAGATTCCGACCACTGTTACTAAACTACGTTCCTTCCTTGGATATGCCAACTACTACAGACGATTTGTAGAAGGATTCTCGGAAAAGGCGAGACCATTGAACGAATTGTTGAAGAAAGACCACAAATGGAATTGGACTTCGGAGTGTCAAGCTGCGTTTGAAGGCTTGAAGAAAGCCATGATAGAGGGACCGGTCTTTGGAATTGCCGATGTGACTAAACCTTTCAAAGTCGAGACTGACACATCGGACTTTGCCCTGGGCGGCGTCCTCCTCCAGGACGGCCACCCCATCGCCTACGAGAGCAGAAAGCTAAACGACGCCGAGAGGAGGTATGCAGCATCTGAGAAAGAAATGTTGGCAGTCGTTCACTGTCTGCGAGCTTGGAGACAATATCTGTTAGGTTCCAAGTTTGTAGTCAAGACAGACAACAGCTCGATATGTCATTTCTTCACCCAACCGAAGCTGTCGTCTAAGCAGGCTCGATGGCAGGAATGCCTGGCCAAATTCGACTTTCAATTTGAACATCGACCGGGTAAGGTTAACCAAGCGGCAGACGCCCTCAGTAGAAAAAGTGAACATGCGGCCCTATGCTTGTTTGCTTACCTGAAAGCCAGTAGCTTGAATGGAACAGTCCGAGAAGCCATAAGAACCCATTTGGCCAACGACACAGCGGCCCATAAGAACCCAGTTCAAATCGATATTGGTGATCATTGACAGATTTTCAAAATACGCAACTTTCATCGCAGCACCAAAGCTGTGTTCGGCAGAGATGACGGCTCAGTTGTTCTTCAGACACATAGTGAAGTTGTGGGGTGTCCCTGCTAGCATCATTAGTGACCGAGATGCAAGGTTTATTGGGACGTTCTGGACAGAGTTATTTCGAACGTTGGGTTCCACACTAAACATCTCCTCTAGTTACCATCCACAGACGGATGGATAGACAGTGCGCTTCAATAGTATGCTCGAGGAGTATCTCCGGCACTTTATTGATGCAAGGCAGAAGAATTGGGTGCAAATGTTAGACGTGGCACAGTTGAGTTTTAACAGCCAGAAGAGCTCCGCCATGGGAAAGACACCCTATGAAATCGTGTGTGGTAGACATCCGCTCATGCCACAGATCGTTGACCATCCCTACGCAGGGAAGAGCCCTCAGGCCCATAATTTTACCCGAGAATGGAAAGAATCTTCAGAAGTTGCTCGCGCATGCCTAGAGAGGGCATCGAAGCTTATGAAGAAGTGGGCGGATACGAGGCGCAGACCCCTAGAGTTTCAATCAGGGGATAAAGTCCTAATCAAACTGCGCCCTGAACAATTTCGATTTCGCAGAAAGAGAGACCAACGCCTGGTAAGGAAATATGAAGGGCCCCTCAAAGTGGTCGAGAAGGTCGGGAAGACCTCGTATCGAGTTCAGCTACCCGCATGGATGAAGTCCACCCAGTCATCCACGTAAGCAACCTGAAGCCTTACCACCGGGACCGGACGATGAACGACGCAACACGGTGACTTGCCCTCCAGTCACGATAAAGGACATCACGAAGAAGGAAGTCGAAGAGGTACTTGCAGAAAGAACCCGCCACATTGGAAGACCAAGACGAGACGTGAAGGAGTTCTTGGTGAGGTGGAAAGGGCTCCCAGACGAAGAAACCAGTTGGGAGCGTGCTGAAGACTTGAAGTCTGCTGCCTTAAGCATTGCTGAGTTCGAGCAGCGTTGGTTGACAGAGACGTCAACCATTTGAGTGGGGGAGGATGTCACGGTCATGCTTGTCCAGGGCGTGTTGCCCGTGGCCGCATGCCCGCCTCGACCCCTTTTTACCATGCTTTCACGTCATGTACTTTATTTTACTAGTTAGTGTATTTTCCTAGTGCTTTTCTTTGTAAGTGACTGCTCACCACTTTGCATGTGCAAGGGTGACAATTCCACAATTGTTTAGAATGTACTATATGGGGGTGAGACTAACCATCAAATCCTCATACCCGGAGTTGTGAGCTATAAAGCCGTTGTTGTCCCTTTTTGCTTTCTAGTCTTACAACACATCTTAATTTCGCAAACATGCTTTCAAACGTTTGCGAAATGCTTTTCCTCTAAAACCCGTTTTCTAAAACCGTTTTCCTTGAAACGGGGCGGGAGGTTACGAGAGGCACTCGGTGTGCCGTAGGCGATCAGAATTTGATCAGGCTGACTTGTTCACGAGCTAGAACAAGTGCCGCACAATCGTTAGTCTAGCGCAGAACTACGATTGTGACACTTAGCCTACACAACAACTCGTCTGGGCCTACCATCAATGTCTAGAATTTTGAGAACTGTAAATATTTGATCTTAAACATGTATTGTACATATACAGGGTTAAGGGTGATGTTGATGAACTTATGTAAATATATGGTTTGAGTGAAAATCAATATTTGTATGATAGCTTAACCCTGGTTAAAGTATGTTGTTCAATCATTGTGTATATCTGCTTATTAGGTGATGGTCAAGGTATAAGGTTGTCAGTGGATGTCGTAAGAGGGTCGGTGTTTGCTGTCCTCACACTTTTTCCTAGGTTAAGAGGGTATCTGGGAGGGGGTGTGACAAGTTGGTATCAGAGCATAAGGTTTTAGGAAGTGAGAACATGCATAGTAGTTAGGAGCATGATGAGTTTGTAATATATTGTTGCTATGATGTGTTAGAGGAACATGCCCAGAAGGACCAGCCGAGGTAGGCAAGCAGATGCCGGGATGTCGCACGCTACTGGTGACATGAGGAAGACCTCCGAGGGAGAGTCTAGTAACCCTCAGGGGAATGTGAACATGAAAGAGCAAATTTTCAATAGAATAGCCCAGAGACTGGTAGCTAGTGTGGAGTTAGCTCAGGGGATCCTAAGAAAAAGTATGGAATTAAAAGGTTTAAAGCCTTAGGTGCTCAGGTGTTTGAGGGTACTACCAATCCTACAGAGGCCGAGGTATGGTTGAACCAGGTAAAGAAATGTTTCAGGATCATGCATTGTCCTAAAAAAGAAAGCTTGATCTGGTTACTTATATGCTCTAGAAAGAGGCTGAGAATTAGTGGTGCCTAATAAAAATAGAAGTGCAGATGCAGGTTCCCTGACGTGGGCAGATTTTAGGAAGGCTTTTCAGGATAAGTATTATCCTAAGTCTTACCGTGATGAGAAGAGAAACAAATTTCTAAGGTTAGTTCAGGGAAGTATGTCAGTACCAGAATACAAGAAAAAATTCACAAAACTAGCAAAGTATGCCTTGGCATTGGTAACAGAAGAAGTAGATAAGTGCAAATTGGGAGATCTTCTGCATAGTGAGATCTGTACTCCGGTGACGGCGAGTACAGAATGGACAAATTTTGCTAAGTTAGTTGAGGCTGCTTTGAGGTTGGAGAAGAGTCTGGCAGAGTTAAAGACAGACAGAGGAGAAAGCAGAGCTGGACAAGCATTCGGTACATCTCAGGTGCAGTCTCATCGAGGTGAGGGATGACGTATTGTACCATGAGTTTCTGGTAAGGAAAAGTTTAAAGCCCGATCAAGTGGGTCGTACTTTATAGGTGGTTCTCGAGGTGGTGGCACGCAGAAAAGTTAGGGGAGGTTTCCTCATACTTCAGCTCCCACAGGTGGTTCACAGTTTAGCCACCCTAGTGAATCCATAGCCAATGCAGCAAGGAAACCACTGTGTAGTTCATGTGGTAAGCACCGCTGGGGACAGTGTGTAGGAGGGGCTAGTGTTTGTTACAGTTGTGGCCAGCCAAGACATTTCAAGAGCGATTGCCCTTAGTTAAGGTTAGGAAAGGAGATAGAACAGAAAACCGTGTCTCAAACAGTAAATCAGCCAAGACAGGAAATAGGAGATGGTGAAGGTAGTAGTGGTGGCATACTGAAAAGCCAGGTATGCAGACCTAGACAACAAGGGAAGTTGTATGCCATGATCCAGTAGGAGGCTGAGGAAGCTCCAGATGTGGTGACGGGTACGCTTATTGTCTATACTAAGAATGCTCATGTGTTAATTATTCTGCAGCTACACATTCATTTAAATCCCATGAGTTTGCTTTGCATGTGAATAGGAGTTTAAGACTTTTGCTTGATGCCCTGTTAATACATATTCCTGTTGGTGAATCTGTAACTGGGCATGCTTATTATGATTACGAGTTAGTGGTTGATAATGTAATGCTACTAGTTGATCTGTTACCTCTGAATCTGATAGAGTTGACATTATTCTTGGCATGGACTTTTTTTGCTGTCAGAGAACTAGGCATCCACTAGGCAACCAGGCATCCAGAACCTCAAGGCAACTAGGCATTCAGAACCTCAAGGTAGGTGATGTACACCTTTCGAGAACCGCAAGTGTACGGGTCAAGTTATAATATAAGATGGTGAAGTCTGAATATCGTTCCACTGAGGATCCAATTGTGAAGGTTTAAGTTACTTAGCTATTCTAGAATTAAACCAATTTTATTTGAGGATTCAATCTTAAGTTGTGATTTTGAAAAACTAAGAAGGAAAGCAAGTAAATAAGAAACACAAGAGTCAAAGAGAGTTCTAGGGTAATGAATCATTGTTTACTTCATCATGCAACATTCTAGGGTTCATGGAATTTTTTGCAATTCATAAGCTTAAGTCTAGAAACATAAATCCAAGTTATCTTCTTTCAGAAACAACTTTTTCTCATGCAACTCAATTGATTACTAATTTCTTGAAACCATACAAATTACATGGTATTAAGAGTAGTTTTTAGCAACTTTCATTGTTAACCTAACTATTTTCATGATAGACTAACAACAATTCATTGTTATAAATCTAGTTAGACATACAATTATCTCAACCATACATCTAACCTAACATTCAAACATGGCCATTCAACAAGAATTTAAGCACAATAATAAAGAAAAGCATGATCATTACAACAAAACCATGAATAGTCTACAATATCAACATAACTTCATAAACAATTCATCAAAACCCTAAAATTAAAGAGTTTAGCCACTCATAGCTTTAAGCTACATGTTCACAATAATATAAGCAAAGAGAGGGTAAAAAAAAGAAAGCTCTACTGAAAAGAGGCTCTTGATTGAGGAGGAACCGTTAAAATGTCATTGGTCTTCACGTCGGAACTTGAACGGCACCACGACTCCCTCTCGAACTCTTTTCTCTCTTCCTTGCGGCTAACTCACTCTTTGGACTCTCTAACGAATTCTCTCTTAATTCTCTTCTTCTTGTGTCTCTTGGTGTGTAGATTGATGATTAAGACTGCTGGAAACCCTCCAATTTATAAAATTGGCCACCCAAAATTCTTTCCAAAATATAGATTCTTCAAATTAGGAAAGATGGCGCCGCGACGCTAACCGACATTGAAAGGTGGCACCACCTCGACGCTGTGCATTATAATATCCTATCCTCAGCGTCGTGCCGTAGCATTGCTACGGTGTTGCTACGTTGAAGGCAGAGGCTGCTCTTGGGAAAAAGCTCGTGGCAGCACTGTACCGACGCCACATCATTGCCCTATTTTTGGCAGTTTTGTACTTTTCTTCCCTTTTCAGCTGGATTTTGGCTCGGTTTTGATCTTTTGACTTTCAATTCTAGTTTTCTTTTTTTTGACCTGAAAACCACTAGTAAATAAGTGAAATCTAATATAAACTCCCTTTATTCAAGAGAATTAAAAGCACTTTTCAAGCGCTTTTCAGTAGGCGTTCAACTGAGCTGTTTGAGGAGGAAAGGTGCTACCCTATGTCCAGAATTGTTCTCTGTGTCCAAGGAGGAAGTGTCAGGTGTCCAGAAGGCTGTTTTAGGGTTTCTAAGGTTTCCAAGTTGCTTCGTCTTAAATTCTAGAAGCTCGAGAGAAGCTAGAAGTTTCGGAAACCAGAATAGGGGAGGCAACCCTAGAGTTTGGAAATTATACATTGTGAGTGATTGTTTCTTTCCATGGGAGAACGTAATTATATTTCGTATAAATTGATAATAGCATGCTTGTGAGCTTATATTTAAGTATGATGTTGTGATATTATTATACGTGCTATGGTGAGGTATGAGATAATATATTGAGTATGATAGCATGAGGTTATATGCATGTTAAAAGATAATATATTGCTTATCAAGCTTGTTGAATATTAGGTCATACTTTCTGATGCTCAAGGGTTGCTTGAAGGCATTGAGGAACAAGATATTCCAATGCCGAGGGACTTTTTGAGAAAGCATTGATGACAGTCATGACTGGGACCGGGATTCGTTACCGCATAGGATGGTCTGAGGGTTGAAAGGACCTAGTTTTTGAACTTGTAGCAAGGATTTCCCATGGGATGGCCAGGGGGCCACCGAAGCCTAGCTTCTAAGCGTAGAAGAAGTACCCGAGGGGATGGTCAGGGGGCCGACGAGCCTAGTTCCTGAGCCTTGAAGGTAAGTTTATGTGCACATAGGGAAAACATAAGGTTGGATATAACATTGATGCGTTTAGCTGAGTCGAGTGGGCCAGCGGAGAAAAACCAGTCAGATTGCTGAGCGATGGGAGCCAGTAGGATAACAAAGAAGTTGTTGTGCCGGAGGTGCTAGAAGGAAAAGATGTTCTGATAATAACCTTATGGGGGAAATTTGAGCATAAACTCGATATAGTTATAATTGTACTTGCTATCATTTTCTATCGCGATATATATTGTATGTGTGAAGGGTTGTTTGAACCTTAGTTATTTCAATCACTCACTGGGCTTTACAGAAGCTCATTCTTTTCTTATGTTTTTCTTTTTAGGTAGCAGCCGAGTTCTCGTTGCTGAGTGAAGTCAAGGTTTGCCGATATATCATGTGCTTTTGGTTATAGGCATAAGCATTTTTATAATATGAGTCAAGGTCTGCCGAAAAACTATGTATACTTAGCCGTAGGCAGTAGATTAAAAGAGGAACTAGAATCATGTTTCCTGTAAACGAATTTGTTAAACAGTTGTAATAATAAATTATGCATTTGATTAATGAGTTAGTTTCTTTCTATCTATATAAGTTGCATATGGTATTTCTGAGAAAGGTAGAGTTTTGACGGTAGGCATCGCAAGAGGGTCGGTGTCTACTGTCCTCAAGCTGCATCTCCGGCTGCGGGGGAGTGGCTTGGGGCGGGGTGTGACAGTTTAGTCACATTCAAAATCCAAGAGTTCAAAACAACCCTAAAGGCTCTAATAAACTTAGGAACTGATCAAAACTGTATCCAACAAGGATTAATCTCAACATAATACTTTAAGAAAACTACATAAACTTTAAGTAGTGCGAACGAACAGAGATTAAATATCGAATACAAACTACCAAACGTCCATGTTTGTAATGACCAGTTTTGAAATTTTTTCCTACTAGTGAAAGACTTAAAACAAGAGTTAATTTTAGGAACCTTATTCCTAACTCGATTATATCCAATCAAAATAACTGAAAAAAGGTTTGATAAGCAAAATTTAGGAAAAGAAGTCCTATTCAAATTTATTATTCTCATTTTACGACATGATATAATGGGAATAAATGGATTGAAAGAGAATGAAATTAGTTTTAAAAAGATAGAAGAAAATCTTAAAGATACTTCTATCAAAAATAAAATAAATAACTTACAAGAGAAAATTGAAAAAGAAATTTGTTCAAATTTATCAAATGCTTTTTGGAATATAAAAAACATATTGTTAATCTTCCTTACATAAAAGATTTTAATCAATTGCAAATATCTGCAAAGGCAAGGCCAATTCAAATGAATTCTAATTTACTAACCTATTGTAAAAAGGAAATACAAGATTTGTTAGGTAAACAATTAATCAGGTCTTCAAAAAGTCTTTAGAGTTGCGCAACCTTTTACGTCAACAATGCGGCGGAGCAGGAGTGTGGTGTGCCAAGGTTAGTCATCAATTGCAAACCTTTCATCAAAGTTTTAGAATGGATAAACTATCCAATCTCAAACAAACAAGATTTATTAAATAGAATTTCAAATGCAAAAATCTTTTCAAAATTTGATATGAAATTGGGATTTTGGTAGATACAAAGTTGTGAGCAAGATAAATATGAAATTGCTTTCAATATTCCTTTCTGTCAATATGACTGGAACGTTATGCCATTTGGTTTAAATGCTCCATCATAATTTCAAAAAATCATGAATGATATTTTCAATGATTTTTAAAATTTTACCATCGTATACATCGATGACATTTTAGTATTTTCTTCAAACATTAATCAACATTTTAACCACCTAGTTATTTTTGTTGATATTATTAAACACAATGGTTTGGTAGTATCCTTTTCAAAAATAAAATTATTTCAAAGAAAAGATTTTTGGACTTTGAAATTTATATGAGCCTCATAAAGTCCATTCAAAGATCAATAGAGTTCCCCTCAAATTTTCCTAATCAAATTCCAGATAAAACCTAACTATAGAGATTCCTAGACTGTCTGTGTTTGATTTTATCCAAAATCTCAGACCCATTTGTAAACCACTTTTTCAGAGTTTGCGAAAAAATTCACCACTTTGGTTAGATAAACATACTAAAGAAGTCCGAAAAATAAAAGGTTTAGTCAAATCAATTTCTTGTATGAGTCTCATTAATCCAAAAAGCTATACTCATAGTGGAGACAGATGCCTCCAATATCCAATATGGAGGAATTCTCAAATAGTGTCTAGATAAGACCGAGTCAATAATCTGATTCCACTCAAGATGATTTCTGAACTAAAAGGGTTTGTTAAAATTGTCACTCACTGGGCCTTTAGCTCATGTTTTCAATGTTTTCTTTCCCCTCCAGGTAGCAAGGACGTTTCTGGTGGTTTGCCTACTCCCACTCGCCCTGCTCAAGCTTCGAGTCTCCGAAAAATCAGACTTGTTGAAGTGTTATTTGTATGTTAAACCTTAATTAGGTGGCATGTACATATGTATGTACAATTACCAGGGGTTGGACTATGGGTTGTGCAAGAACATGTAAAAGAGTTGAGAAAATTCGTTTTTGGCTTGTATATACTTTCCTATATGTTATGTTTAAAATGTCTTAGAATGTGGAGATTACATTGTGAACAGTTCAGAATGTGTGTGAAGGAATGGATGGTATGCGTCACAAGAAGGGTGATGTATACTGTCCTCACATCTCCTTTCAGGTTGTGCAGGTAACTTGGGAGGGGGTGTGACATATTATGCTTTTAAACATACTTTACAGAACACACTTACATACTTAAACATTTGATTCTTGAAAACTCTTAAACTTAAAACATATTTTTACTTCCATGTTTTAAACACATTTCCATATCTTTAGGTTCACAGACAAGCTCATGAAACTCATAGTAAGACCACTTTGTAAGGCTTGCAAATAAAATCATATTTTGATAGCAAATCTCATCCAAACATGGAAAGTCTCATAAACATAAAGGACTCCATTCAACGTAGAAAAACATCCTTTCAACTATTTAAGAAACATATCAAGTAAAATTTGTCACTCACTGATCCTTTTTTTTATCCTTCGGGCCTATAAGTGTCTCCTGTCAATTGACCTGAAAATTAGACCACCACCTTTCAATAACCTTCCTTGAACCAACCATTCAAGGCTAGCACATCCTAATACCTAGCATGCTTCCCTAGAACGTCATCTAATTCCCAAAACTTCATAACTTAGGTAGCCCAAAATTAGTTTAGGGTCCAAAAATACCCATTTAATAACCAAAAATTCAAGAAAATATGATTTGACCCAAAAATAACCCAATTTCACGTAAAATGACCGTGGGCCTTCAAATGGGTAGCATGGGGGCTGTAGGTGCACACTGGCACAAGGGGTGGGCGACAGGACATGCACAGGGGCATGCTGGGTGTGTTGGGTGTCAAAATCGTACCTTTGCACTTCTCTGAGCGATTGTGCCACACTTGTTCTAGCTCACGAACATGTTAACCTGATTGAATTTGGATTGCCTGCGGCACACCGGGTACCTCTCGCAACCTCTATCCCCGTTTCTAGAGAAAAGAGTTTCACAAACATTTGATGTTTGAGAAAAGAAAGTTTGGTAAGGTTCGAAAGTAAAAAGGAACAACAATGGCTTTATAGCTCACAACTCCGGGTATGAGGATATGATGATGTCTTACCCCCATATAGTACATTATAAGCATTTTTAGAAATGTCACCCTTGCATATGCAAAGTGGCGAGTGGTCACTTACAAAGAAAAGTACTAGGAAAGTAAACTAACTAGCAAAATGAAATACATAAGATGAAAGCATGATAAAAAGGGGTTGAGATGGGTATGCAACCATGGGCAACACGCCCTGAACAAGCATGACCGTGACACTAGGCGTCGCTGTGGCTGCTAATGGCTCCCCTGTTCTTCCATATTAAACAACCATCACAAAATCCAGCTCGATTTCATTCATTTTTTAACCAAATTACCTAAAAAATTTCTCATAAATCTCTTAAGGAATGTCTTAACTTGCTTACCTAAAAAATTCAGCTTCCAATTCCTCTTGGATTACGACGAATTAACCAAAAACTCAAGGTCGTTCCAGATTTCTTAAAAAATTCCTAACCTCTTCAATTTTTCTATTATTTCACAAACGTCTACTCATTATTGGTACAAATATCCTTATTACAAAATGTTAAGAAGGCTTTTAGCTTACTAACCTCAAAATATCAGCTTTTAACTCGTCTTCTACTGCTCGAAAACTTCAAAACACCACAACTCGCTCAGATTGATCAACACTGCACACTTCCTTTTCTACCATAAATTTCATCAAGTTCCCGAGCTCTATTCTTCAAGGCATCCAAAGAAATTACTCTTCACTCATTCCTCTACAGTTAGCCCGAAGCATTTCGGAGTTTGCATGATGGAAATGTTCACGCTCAACCCCTCAAACTGAAGAAAAAGGTGAACACCGTCTGCATGGTCCAAGGCTTAAAACATTGCTACCTCAAGCCACTTTCTCACCACTTTCTTTTTTTTCCTTTTTAATTTCATTTTCCTAAAATTATTTTCTAATTTTTAACTTAATTTAATTAATTAATTTTATTATTTTTAATTTACTTATTTATTTATTTATAATTATTTTTATTAACTCCAAATACCCAAAATCAATTCATTTTCTGATTTAATCCCTTTGGTTCAACTTGATCCTTTGACTTCTCCTCTCATCTACTAAAACACATACACAACCTTACTTGAAGAAGAAAGAAAAAAGTTTTAAAGCTTACAATTTCCTTCCCCCTTATTGAAATTTTGTCCTCAAAATTCAATGATCTTCATCCAGAGAACAGCTAAGGATATATGCTTCGTATCTGATCTTCACATCTCCTTCTAGATCAGAAGGGTATTCGGGAGGTGGTGTGACAGTAAGACGACGCTATTGCCTATAATCAGCCTACCGCAGACGAGTCCAAATGGATCAATAATTTAGACATTTTAGTAAAGATAAAAGAAAAATTGCTCAATTATTCGCTTTTGGAGTATTTGGGCGACAACATTGTATCTAATCTTATCTTATCTGCTCACTTTTTTCTTTTTACTATTTTTTTTTGCTTTAATAATGTCTTGAATTATTTGGGGTCTTGTCCCACTAATTCAACTTTACTTTACTTTGCTTTAATTTTTTGTTTAAAAAAGGCAAATCTTTCAAGGGCCCTATCTTGTCTTTTCTATCTTATCTTTTAATTTTCCACATTGAATTCTTATTTGAGTTCTGGAGTCTATAAAAGACTTCAAAATTGTAATTCAAAGGCACGATTCGAGTAATCACTCAAGCATCCTCTACGCTTGATATCCTTGAATTAGCTTCCCTGCAATCTTTTGTAACCTGTCGATCCTTGTTCTCTTTGTAGTAAACATCGAGCGAGTGGTATCATAGCCATAAATTCAATAAAATTCAATCTTCTTCAATTCTCAACTCTCTTTCAATCTCTTTTCAATAATTAATTTCAAATTTTTATAGGGAGGAAGAGATTATACACATTTAGCGAGCAACATTTTGTAAACCTAACAAACACTCGTAGTTAGTTATAAATCACAATGCACTAAATAACGATAAAGTATTTGAATGGTAGGTACTTGGAATAAGTGAGAAAGAAGTCGAGTAGATTATACTTAACCACAACTTCTGGTTGGCACAAACCTTATGCTTGTATGCAAAAACCTAGTCCCTCAAGGCTTCGTGAAGGCCGCTAAATATCCTCTGCCATATATTATCACCACAGTCCCGACAGTTGAAGAAATCTAGGTCATCCACATTATCGAGCAATAACTTATTGATGTTGCTCTTTGTCTTGTCCTTTCTTATCAACCCAAGCTCATACATGTAGACAATACTCACCTTCATTGCACCTAGGTCAGTCTCAAACTGAAGCCTCTTGTAATGCTTGTCAAAGGCGGTTAGGTGGATCTCCGCCCCATGCAAGTTATGAAAGTACTTCGTTTGAAGTGCACTGGTCACTTCAACAGTGCGAGGAACGATGACAAATGACCTCCAAAGTTTAGTCACCAATAGGAATTCATCCTTGGAAAACTTAACAGTATGTCCATTGAGGTCAAAGTACATGGACTCAGCACTACTGTTCTCAATGTCTACCTCCCAAAAATGCTCCTCACAAACATATCGAGTTACCTATCTGTAAGCTTTTCTTTGATTAGCCGATTCACAACCCCAATATGTGATGACAAGTTAGTAGCTTCGGTAGGAAAACGATCCCCAACAGTAATCTTGAAGTTAACCATCTATTACTGCAGGTGATAGCACCTGAAATGTGTTGTTTTCCTCAGTTTAACTCAGGATCATTACGCTATTTAATGTGTTAAATGTATTATTTTGTAGGTTTCAAGCACTTAACAAGTAGAGTAGGGAATTAGCGATAAAATGGAGCTAAAACGAACCGAAACGAAGTTCTATTGCATCAATCGGGAAAGAGAACTCCAAAAAGACAAAATTGCCCCTAAAGCAACAGTGCCACAACATTGTATTTGAGCGTCGCGGCGCACCGAAGTCTGGTCGTGGTGCTCCAACTGCTAAAAATTGGAGAATTTTGATTTTTATGTCAACCACTTGAGCAGCCAACCAATTTACCTCATTTTTTCCCTCTCAATTTCCATATGTTCTTGATTATTTCTTGTGTGAACTTGATCCTTCGATGCTCATAACGACGTATCAAAGCGGGTACTCGATTCTAGCTTGGGTTTTTAGGGATTTTCTTTGTATTTAACGTTCTTATGAGATTTTGAATTGGATTCTTGATTGATTATGTATTTTAAAGTATTAGGATCATATTAAGGACTCTGGTGTACACTTTGATTATCACTTTAGATCAATTCACGATTCGTGACACTTGGTTTTATGTTGATTTTAGAAGCAATAGGTTAGGTTAGCTTGCGAATATAATTTGTTGATGGGTATTATTCTAATCAACCTAGGATTAAATTAATAGAGCATTTAATTTCGTCCTTTCCAGTTGAATGTTTTGCTCTAATTATCCCTAGAACTTAATGCAATTAGGGTAAATTCGAATTTTGCATAACTTTCATCAATTCGTTTTATCCTAATTTGTGGATTAGGACAATTTAATTTTGACCTTTCCAATAAAATTGATTAGGTGCCAACTACAATGAATTCGGTAATGATGAATTGATGATTAAGAACATTGAATAAAGAAACTTTCGTTGTAACCCAAGCTATGACTTTCTCGTATAAATTTTATCTCTTTTAATCTCTGCATTTAATTTTATGCAATTTCCATTTTCTTACAAACAATCCTTTCCCAAAACCCCCCTTTGGTTACCTAGAATTGTAAGTCGCTTAAGTGAGAAATTCAAGTGCTCCCTCTATTCGACCCAACTTGCCATTACTATGATTAAGTAAGTTCAGTAAATTATTTGGCACGAAATTGGCGACGAATTCAGTCAGCCAAATTGGCGCTATTACTAGCGAGCCAAGAAATTTCTTTTTTTGGGAGTTTTCAGTTCCTTATCGTTCTTTGATTTTTCCTCCTTTGTATGACCCGATCCTCCTAGGACCGAAATTTTCTATTCTATTTTGCAAATCTTGGCAAGGAGGAAAGGCGACGTAAAAGGGAGGCTAGGAACGAAGAGCTTCAGAGTATCATACCAGTGTAGAAGGCACATTTAAAAAGTTGGTAGAAGTAGAAGAAGAAGAGACGTCTATGGCACAACCTGAAGAGCGCACATTGCGGGACCTCTTAGCCATTAATGTTGATCGGCAGCCGCTATGCATTACCTATCCTGCCATGACAGGTAATTTTAAGTTAAAATCTGGCTAATGCACTTACTTCCTTCCTTTTCTGAACGTGCAGATGAGAACCCCCATAAGCACTTGAAGGAGTTCATGATCGTGTGTGAGAGGATGAGAGTCCATAGCGTGACTAAGGAGCAAATCAACCTTAGAGCATTCCGCTTCTCCCTGAAAGACAACGCCAAAGATTGGCTCTACTTCTTTCCTGCTAGTTCTATGACCACATGGAAGGAGATGCAAAGCCAGTTTTTGGAGAAGTTCTTCCCTGCATCAGGTGCTACACGTATAAGGAAGGAGATATACGAGATCTCCCAAACGATTAGAGAGACACTGTTCGAGTACTGGAAGCAGTTCAAATGCATATGCGCTAGCTTCCCTAACCACCAGCTCTGATGCGCTCCTGATCAAGTACTTCTATGAAGGGCTCGTCCCTAGTGATAGAAGTACCATTGACGCGACAAGTGGTGGTGCTTTGGTGAACAAGACTCCCATGGAGGCTAGGAAGCTCATTTCCACCATGGCGGAGAATGCACAACAGTTTGGGATGCAAGCTCCTTACAATATCACATCTTCACTATAGGTAATGAGATTAAAGCTGAAGTTTTTGATTATCTTCTCTCGTGAAGCAAGTCTTCGCCACCAGGCAATAGTCCCAGGAGCCTGTAGCTAAGGTTAGTTATGCTGGCAATTAGCAAAGTGGACGGATGTGCAACTACAACCATTCAGGCGGTCAGGGATGCCAAGGCCAAAGCAGTTTAGGGATGCCTCTAAAGGACATGGTAAAGCACTCAGTAGTTCATCTAGAACACCACCTCGCATATATAGAGTATGGCTAGCTAGATCTCCCAGCTAGTCGATGCTGTTAGCAGGTTGGACACACAGCATGGGAAGCTTCCTTCCCAACCTGCATCCAACATACGTAATGTGAGTGCCATCTCTATGAGCTGCATGATGAGACATTTACCTGAGGAGTTAGCTATTGAGCCTGTGGAGATAGAGAGTGATGTAAGCTCACTAAGGAAACGTGGGGTAAGCTTTGATCCACCTCTTAAATTACACGTTTCTACTAATGTCGTCTATGCTCATTTCCCTAGCAGGCTGACTGTTGCTGAGGAGTTTATGCTCTATTTTCTGAAGTGAAGAGGCCTATTGCTGAGAGAAAGATGGTGTGGATTGAAGTTCTTGAGAAAGAAAAGAAGAAAGAGAATGATCAGGAGGATCTGAAGCAGGAGGTAATTTGCCCAAGTAACCTACCCATTATGCAAGGAGACCCTGATATGTTTTCTATGTCGTGCATGATAGGTACTAGAAAGTTTGAGCATGCCATACTGGATCTAGGGTCAGCCATTAATATCATGCTTGCTTCCATCTATCGTGAGTTTCAATCCCATCCTGCACCCCGCTGAAATTTTTATGCAGTTAGCTGATCATTCTCTAATTAAACCCATAGGTTTGGTTAGAGATATGCTTGTTAGGTTGAATGGCCCAATTTTCCCTTTTGATTTCTATGTGCTTAATATGGATGTTAACTCTGCTTCTTCTGCTTCTTCCTTATCTATGCTCTAAGGCATAAGGAAAAATTTGAAAAATTCTTTATTTCTGATTATCCCTATCCCACTTTGCTGTGATTCACGAGAAAAGAATGAGTATAGTTCCCTACAGTAGATGTGTGAAAGCTAATGCCCCTAGGTAAAATAAATGCAAGTTAGGGCCTTAGAGTTTGAATTCAGGCACCTCAATTGAAATTTTACCACTTTGACTTTTTTTGGCACTTGATGATTTGTGCATGAGCGAGCATTGGGAGAAAACAAAGTGAGAGCAATTTAATGCCATTCTAGGGTGCTAGATGCTTAATTAGAAGGCTTTGCACTTACTCTTGCATGAATAGTCCATAATTAGTTTTAATTTGTGCTTCATTGATTGATTATGAACCATTCTCCTTGTGAATGCAAGTTGAATCCTAGTTGACTGTTAAGACTTGAATAATGAACATTGCATGATTGAGTAAGCATTGATTTGTGTTTGTGTGCATTATTCTACCTTGCTCGAGGGCAATCAAAAATTAAGTTAGGGGTGTTTGATAGCACCTGAAATGTGTTATTTTTTTCAGCTAAACTCGGGATTGTTATGCTTTTTAATGTGTTAGATGTATTATTTTGTAGGTTACGTGAACTTAATAGGTAAAGCGGGGCATTAGCGACAAAATGGAGTTAAAACGGACTGAAACAGAGTTCTATTGCAACAATCGGGAAAGAGAACTCCAAAAAGACTAAATTTCTCTTGAAGCAACAGCGCAACAGCGACGCTTTTTCCCGAGAGCAACACTGCTGGCGAAACGCAGCAAACGCCGCGATGTTGCATTAGAGTGTTGCGGCACTCCGATTGCTATAAATTAGAGAATTTCGATTTTTAGGTCAACCACTTGAGTAGCCAGCCGGTTTCCCTCATTTTTCCCTCTCAATTTCCATATGTTCTTGATTATTTCTTGTATGAACTTGATCCTTTAATGCTCATAATGATGTATCAAGGCTAAGGTACTTGATTCTAGATTGGGTTTTTAAGGATTTTCTTTGTACTTAACATTCTAATGAGATTTTGAATTGAATTCTATTGTATGCTTGATTGATTCTATTTTTTAAAGTATTACGATCATCTTGTGGACGCTGGTGTACACTTTGATTATCGCTTTAGATCAATTTACGATTCGTGACACTTGGTTGTATGTTGATCATAGAAGCAATAGGTTAAGCTAGCTTGCAAATCTAATTTGTTGATGAGTATTGTTCTAATCAACCTAGGATTAAATCAATAGAGAATTTAATTTCATCATTTCCAGTTGAATATCCTGCCTAATTATCCCTAGACCTTAGTGTAGTTAGGAAATTCGAATTCTGCATGCCTTTTATCGATTCCTTTTATCCTAATTTGTTGATTAGGACAATTTAATTTTGGTCTTTCCAATTAAATTGATCAGGTGCCAACTACAATGAATTTGGTAATGATGAATCGATGATTAAGAACATTGAATAAAGAAAATTTCGTTGTAACCCAAGCTAGGACTTTCTCGTATTAATTTTATCTCTTTTTAATCTCTGCATTTAATTTTATGAAATTTACAATTTCTTGCAAACAATCCTTTCCCAAAACCCCCCTTCGGTTAACTAGAATTGTAAGCTACTTAAGCGAGAAATTCAAGTGCTCCCTGTGTTCGACCCAGTTTGCCATTACTACGATTAGGTAAGTTTGGTAAATTATTTGGCACAGAATTAGGCAATGAATTTCGTTTGCCAGCAAGAAAAAAAAATAGAATTAGAGAAAGGAAAAACCAGTTATCTCAAAATAAAGCATTCTATAAAAATCTCACTAGTGATTCCCACTTTGCGACTCTCGGTAACAACTCTCATTCTTAACTCTTGGTCTTGGCTGTGGTCAATTGCACTTTTCATTCTCGGCTCTCAGTCCTCAACTTTCAGCTCTCAGATCTCGGTTTGCTAAGCCTTAGATCTCAATACACACATCAGTACAGTCAACTTTCGATCCTAGCCTCTCAACTCTCGACCATCCACCAACAACACCCCACAGCCTTCTACATCACTTAACAAGTCACTCGTGTTCCCATGAACTCACTCTCATCTCTTACAATCTCGAACTTACTCTCGTCTCCTACACTTGATCTCGTTCCATTCCCTTGTGCCTTGCGTTAGTCCCCTTCATCTCCTAAACCCTAATTTGTTATATAATTCGACACTTCTTTACCTTAACACTAGCGTATGCAACAAAAAATGAAGTGAAACACAAAAATGCAAATGAAACCCAAAACGCAAATCAAAATGCAAATGATAGCGACATAAAGGATACCTTTAGAGATAAAAGAGAGTGGAGAGTCTGAACTTGTGAGGGAGAGGCGTGAAGAGTCTGTTGTCAAAGAGTCGATTGTCTAGTGGTGTTTGTTAGTAGATCGAGAGTGAGAGAAATGAGAATCGAGAGAGAGAGAGAGAGAACTTGTGGGGCCGGTCGATATATATACCATATGACTTTTGAAATCCATTCTAACAGTTGAGTGCCAAGTTATGAGAATTGAGAGTGAGATGCATGAGACAAGGTACGGGAGTGAGATAGAGATTGAGATAAGTTCAAAAAGTCTAGATATTTGACCAATGAGAATTGAGATCGAGATGCGAAAGTGGGATAGAGAATCGAGAGCGATATCGTCTAGAAAGTCAACTTGTATTGACAGACGTAGATCGATATCGTGAGCCGAGAGGGAGAACCGAGATACGAGAGCAAGAGACGAGAGTTGAATGTGCCAAAAGTCCTCTGGATATCATTTGTGAGGGCGATGTGGTAATTTCACTAGACACTGACGCTAGTAGAAGGACATCTAGGAAGAGGCCAAATTTCATTTGAACCCTTGATTTTTGGTCATCCATATAAAATTTTCTTTAAAAGTGTTTAATAAAGCTCTTATTGCAAAGCAAGTGGAGAGTCTATTAAGAGTCTAAGGTAGCTTGCATTAATTTCAAAAGTAAGTATTTTTATAATTCAAATGCTTTGGAGGCGAATTTGCGCTATAATTCATCTTATACGTGGAGGAGCTTATTATGCAACAGAGAACTTCTTAAGCTTGGTTTGATAAATAATAAGGAATGTGAGTATGTTAGGAGAATTTGGAGTATATGGCTGTTTTTTATAGTGATTTTGATAAATAGCAAACCACCTCTATCTTTTGAAATTAGAAACTCACGACTTTTTGGAACCTGACATCATTTTGTTTTTTCCAATTAAACCGTTAGCTTAGGCAAGTTAAAATGTTAATGTCTATAAAAGTATTGAAGTATTAATTTTACAAAAATTTCAATGGAATTATTGATAAGATGTCAATTTTGATGGATATTTCTAGAAGAATTATAAAAATAGAAAGTTGGAAAAAATAAATTTAAATTTGTAAATAAGCATTTTATGATTTTCAAACAAGTTAACATGTCTATTATTTATATTATATTTATATTAGTAGGATTTTTATGCTTATTTTTCGTGTTTCATGAATTTTTCTACGATATAATGGAAATATCAATTCAACCTTATGTTGATGTTGAACCCATAGAAACGTGGAAATAGCGATGGAAGTGTCAACATGTTAGCGGAAAATTAATACTATGAGCCTACATTCTTATCTTTTATGTTTTAAACTAGATTTGTATTTATTAAGTTCCATTTGGTAATCATTTAGTTTTTGAAAATTAACCTATAAATATTCATTCCACCTCTAAAAAAAATCAAGCCAAAATTTGAAAAAAAAAAATTTGTTTTTTAAATTTAACTAAGAATTCAACTTTTGTACATCAAAATGCAAATCATTATAAGGAATTGAAGAAAAGAGACTTAATTTTAAAAGCTTAAAAATAAAATTGAAACGATTATTAAATGAAGCATTTCTTTTTTTTTTTTTTTTTTGTTCAAATCTGACCACTCCCAGAAATAAGGTTGAAGAATCCAAACTCCTTCAAGCACTCCGGCACGGAGTTACATTGGTAAAATCATATGAATTCCACTTTTGTTTCAATTTGAAGTCTTGTGATTGTTCATACTGGAATGAGTTCTTATATATCTCTTGGATAATTGATCTTCAAAAAAAGTTTTGGGACTATCCGCCGCTGGCCGACGTTGTACGGTGGTGGAGAATTCACGGTGGATGTCTGCACAATTTTTCGAAGGTTCAATGAGTGTTTTCATTCTTTTCTTAATTATTTTGAAACAGTTTTAGGTCTGATAGGGGATTTACAAATAACAAATAAAAATAGAGTAAATAATGAGAAAAAAATACGTAAATAATTAGGTTGAGGTGCAGATATTTAAGGAGATTCAAGCCCCCTGCAGTATGTATTGAATTTAATTTATTTATATCAACCACCGGTGCAACAGATATTGTAAATCCTACTTCCATTTTGTAAGAGCTAAATGTAAGTATGTGGTACCGATATGGACTAAATTGTTTTTCTTCTTGTAGATTGAAGGAAGAAGTAAAGGAAGCCAGAAATATTTTTGATAAGTGAATTCTAAATCATTATGAAGTAAATCGAGTTTAGGAGTTACTTTGTTTATTTGAAAATAAAAATAAAAAAGTGGATTTTAGAAATAAAGGAAAAAGGAAAAAGAAAATAAAAGGAAGAAAAAGAAGAAAGAAAAAGAAGAAAAAGAAAAAAAAAGAAATGAAAATGGTTAAAAGTGGGAAGTAAGTCGGCAACCGTATATGTGTGAAAGCTAAGTTTTCGATCATTTTCTTCATTTTGAAAAGCTTTAACCAACCCAACCTTGAAACTGCATGTCGAAGGGAGGTAGAAGAAGGAGCCTAGGGCAAATTTGTGTAGAATTCTGGTCGATTTCGTGGTGTAATTGAAGCTGAAACACAGAAGGTCTGGTTTCTATCCCGCAATCTGAGCAAGGTCTGGTATTTGGAGAATAGCGAGCTGTAAAGATCAAGTTTAGGGCTGCAAATTTGAGGTTAGTAAGTTAACTCAATTCTTAAAAACTCTTGTAAACGATGATTGAGCTAAATATGAAGAAAAACGTGTTAAATTTTAAGTGGAAGCGACTGATACGGATTTCCCGAGTGATCTGGAGTAGCGTGAAGTAATTTGGGAATATCTGTCGAACGAAGAGGAGTTAAGCTCTGAAATTTGAGGTAAGTTAGAAAACACATTTCTTTACAAGTTTGTAGAAGGAAAGAAGTTCTAATTCAGGCTGAAAACACAACTTTTAACAGATAGAAGTTAAAACAGAAGCGAAGACAAAAGCTGTGGGAGACAGGTATCGCTGGAAAAAGCAGTGACACTGAAGGTATAAGGGTGAGCAGTGAGACGAGTGTCGCTGGTGGCTTTTTGTCTCATAAGTCTCGCTGGGTATCGCTGGGTATTGCTAGTCTCGCCGGTGTCGCTACTCTTGTTAGTCTCACTGATTAGGTAAGTCTCGTTGGTCTCGCTAGTTCACAGTATCGCTGGTACAGTTTGGTCTTTTATTTGAATTTGTTGGTTTAGTCTCGCTAATGGCCTGAATCTCACTCATTAGTGATCTTTTTTAAGAAATGTAGCCTCAGTTGAGCATTCCTTTGTGGAATATAGTCTCCGTGATGGTTTTTTTCATGAAGCAGAGTCTCGGTGGTGAATAATAGAAATGTCTAAGGCTTGTTTGTTATGTAAAAAGGAATTTTAAGGAAATTTAACAAAGGAAAATGTACTATTTCAGGCCAAGAGGAGCTAAGAAAGGCTTATAACCCACTAAAGACCCGGAACAAGTAGTGAGTGACAATTTTATTTAAAATGAGTCTACTTTAAACCAAGTTTTATGTTGTATGATTATATTTGGAAACATATTTATATGTTTGTGCTTTCACGGGTTTTAACGTGCATATTATATGTTTTATATTGGAAATCATTTGAAGCATGCTGGTTGTTAAACGAGTTTTACAAAAGGCATGCTATTTATTAACCTACGATTTTATGGAAAGCATTGATGATTATTAATGAGATTGTGAAGATTTGAAATGTTATAAACTCATGAATTTATATTAGGCTATTTCCAAAGCATGTTGTTTTTTAATAATGTTTTTGAAAAGGTTCCCAATGCTGAAGGACACAGAGAAGGCATGTGGGTAGCCGGGATATAGAAATGATTCCCAATGCTGAAAGACTCGGAGAAGGCATGTGGGTAACCTGAGTATAGAGATAGCTCTCAATGCTGGAGGACTCGGAGAAGGTATGTGGGTGGCCTAAATCTTGTATATGGGACCCGGTATTAAGGATTCGGAGAAGGTATTAGGGTAATCCAGGATATGATATCTATGTGCACATAGAGGTATGATAGACGTTGTTGTGTTGAGACTACTCCACACAGCTAAGGATATTTGATTTTAGGTGTGTCGAGATTTCTCCGCCCCAACTAAGGATGTTTTTGACATTGAGTAGGGTTGAGCTACGCTTCGTCTCAACTAAGGAAAATGTGATTGAAATGTATTGTACTTACATGGTTTTCCTTTAGAAATGATATGTATGTGATTTGATAATATTACCTGAGCATGATTTGTTGGGATACAAAAACCATTTGTTACTGTTTATTTATTTTCATATCTTGATTACAGTTTTTATTTAACTAGGCAACCTATTTCATGGTTTCCTTGTTTTTCTGTTTTTTTTTCAAGTAGCGAGTGAGTCCGGGGTGCTTAGCCTACACAAAAACTCGTCTGGGCCCACTATTAGTGTCTGAAATTTTTAGAATTGTAAATATTTGGTCTTAAACATGTGTTGTACATATAGAGGGTTAAGGGCGATGTCGATGAACTTATGTAAATATATGGTTTGAGTGAAAATCAATGTCTGTATGATAGCTTAACCCTAGTTAAAGTATGTTGTTTAATCATTGTGTATATCTGCTTATTAGGTGATGGTCAAGGTATAAGGTTGGTAGTGGATGTCGTAGGAGGGTCGTTATCTGCTGTCCTCACACTTTCTCCTAAGTTAAGAGGGTACCTGGGAGGGGGTGTGACAGATATTCTCTGACTTGTTGGGTTTTATGTCCTAAAACTCATGGTTTGTAAATTTTGAACATATTCTCAATTAATTTATTATCGAGATTTATTTAGTAAAGATATTATTGAATATGTGAATTGCATTTATTAAATCCAATAAACTAAGAACTCATGGCTATAGTCTGAATACTTAGACTTTATGTATAGACATAAATTTGGATCAAGTTTAGGTAATAGAAAAATGGTGTATAGTATGGGGATAAGTTTGGGTACCTTATCCCAGAGACACTCTGGATGCGGCACATTTTGTATTTGATACAAACGATGTGATCCTATATTGTTTATGTTGAGACATGAGAGTAGGGACATCCTATGCAATGAGTTTGCATAAGACCGAACCATGAAATAATCACTTTTACTTTATAACATCGTTTACTATTAAGATTGATTATTTCAACATAATGACCTAGGTAACTCAATCTTAATCTTGAGCTAACTATGAATTCTATTTATTTGGGATTATCCTTTAATCTGCATGAGTGAGAGTGGCCCGAGTTCGCCAACTCAATAAGCCTATCATTGTAGGGATAAGACCAGGTAGATAGTAAGGGGCATAGTCTTGCTAGATGAAATTCACTCCTACCCAATTCTAAGTTAGTCGAAAAGTTATTCCTTTAAGTGCTGACTCCGGGTCTTAGACAAGGGGTCACACCATCTCATTAGCCCGAGAGGGACTCGGTTTGATGGTTTGACCACAAACCAATTGTTCATCAGAGGATCAATGAGACTTAAGGAACGAGATGTAATTATAGGGGTAAAACAGTAATTTTTACCCAGTTGTAATTACGAACAACTTGTGAAGGATCGACTTACTAATCATGGTTATATCAAGTGGACATAAATATATCTAAAGTGGGGAGAGTGCAACTACTGGGCTATAGTGAAGTGTCCTGATAGTTAACAAATGTTAATTAACTAGGTTAAAGAGTTTAGCTAATTATTTCGAAGCATTTACGCTCATGATCTGCAGTTCCATTAGGTCCTTTTGTTAGCTCATGGACTAAAGCTTAAAACAGTGCAATGAAAGAATTTGAAAACGTTCAAATTCGTTTATGGAGTAAGTTTTACGAATTGTTCGTTTTAATTATGAATCACACAAAATTGGAGAGTTGGAAATATTTAAATGTGATTTAAATATTAATTGTATGAATAAAGATTCATCGGATTGAATTATCGGATCAATTGAAAAATTTATTAATTTAATATTTCATATTAATTTAATCTAATTAATTAAATTATTTAATTAATTATTATTTAAATTAATATTATATAAAATTAATTTTAAAAAGAAATAGAAAATTGAAAATTCAAATTTTGAATTTGAGAAATTCAAAATTTGAAATTTTTGTTGGATTTTCCCACTATTGCATGAAGTAGGAGGTGGGAGTTTGAGGTTCACTCTTAACCCATCATCAAACATCTCCTAATTGATTTAGTTAATTGCTATTTTTGGTGTCATAATGCATGTAAATAAGATTTGCATATCTTCCTCTATATATATAGAGGAAAGAAAGATTGATCAAGGGTTAAGTATCTTGGTGAATTTTGTTGAAATTTCCCATTAACCCAAAAACTTTTCAAAACCTTCATTGCCTTCTTTTTTGCTCAAAATTCATCAAAATTTGGATCCCACAACCCATTCTAAGGCCAAAGAATAAGAAGAAGTCTCTTGTGGTGGTCCATGAAGTGTTCATGATCAAAATATTGGAGAAATTTGATTCAATTTTGAGCTACAACAAGTAAGCATAAAACTTATTTTTCGATTTTGAAAACAAGCATGTTTAATCTTTAAAATTGATGTAGTTAGAGTGCTTTATATCCTAATTGCTTCCGCATTTATGTTCCTAACTCCTTCAATTGGTATCAGAGTAACTTCATGAAATGAATGCTAAGGTTGCTAAAGTTAGAAATTTTCTAGTTTTGGAATCTATTTCAACTTTGCTTTGATGTAATTATTGTAATTGGCCACTTGTTGATGGTTTTTAATGTGTGAAAAAGGGTTTGTAAATTTGTTAGAGACATTAGAGTTGAAGTTAGGCTGCAGTTCGAAGAAATTAGAGAAGAGTTCAGTTGGATCAAGCAACAAGGAGATGCCACTATCCCGAAGCGTCGCAACGCTGTTCTTCGTTTTCCAGAAAGGAGTGTGTGAAGAAGGAGAAGCGGTCCAGTTGGACCAATTCAGCGGGTTCAACGGTTTTACAGTTTGGTTCACTTATTTTCCAACCAGTTCAGCCCTATTTTTCAACGTTGGAGTCCGGTTCAAGCAATTTTCAAGTGGTTCAAGGTCGGTTCAAATTGTTTTTCCAATTATTGTTGTAATAATTTATCTGTTTTTAAGTTATTATATGCCAAAACCAGTCCACTTTTAGTGTGTTTAATTAATTATACATTTATAATTTATGTTTTAGTTAACTTAAATTTATTTGTGCATAAAGTATGCCATATAGATTTAAAATCCCACCATAGGAATAACATGTTTCAAGCATCCAAGTATGTTATAAAGTGTTATAATATATAGTAGGTATGTTATTAGATTTCATAAAATTAATATAAGATGTTATTATTTTATGAGATGTATGTTATAGATTGTTATTCTTCTATAAAGAGTTAGAAAATGAATTAGAGATTTAAAATCTATAATAAAGATAAAATGCATGCTCACTTAGGGTTAACAAAACCCAAAGTAGGTAGTTAACTTGTAAAACAAAGGTTACAAAAATTCATCCGGCAAGATCCTGTCTAAGGTTGAAGGTATTTAAGTTGATGGTTTACGGAACACATGCTACTTGGGGATCAAACCGGTTCTTGAATTTATGTTAACCTAGTTTTATAAGCTTGCGTTTGTGATGTAAGTATTAAAGAGTTTTATCACTTAGACATTATAGGTTAAATCCAATATAAGAGTTATACTTAGACAAATACCTAAACTTAAGTTATATTTAATTAGTCGAGATATAACTAAAGTAAAAATTCCCAATATACAAATTAGAACACTGCAGGGGGAGATTTGTATATATGATATATTAGCTCTCACGTCCCTAAGAGTTCACACCGTAAAATTCATGCTCAACTTTGAGTCGCCTTGGGCGCAACCTCCATTCGAAAAGTGTTTACATGAGTAAATAACAAGGTAAATAGGGAAAGTAATTTATAGTAAGTGGGTGAAATGAGTGTGTCAACACATTCGACGGCCTCTTCCATTAGTTTACACTGTGAGATTCCTATGTTGCACCTACTTGTCGTTTATAGGCGACTATCCATTTGGAGGCTTTGTAACATGGGGAAGCAACATCGTGAACTCCGGATATGGATAGGGTTTCTTTTTAATAGGGGTGTACAAGGGTTGCGTTGAGCCGAGTTAAGGTTTTTTTTTTTTTACCAACCCAAAAATTCGAGTTGGCCTATGCTGAAGCCCATCGATTCCATTTTGGAGGGTCAACCCAACTCCATATTTTCGGGTCGGGTCGAGTTAGTGATGTGCAAATTATGTTTTTCCGTAAGTGTACAGGTCAAATTATAATATAAGACGGTTAAGTTTTGCATATCATTCCACTGCGGATCTAATTGTAAAGGTTTAAATCACTTAGCTATTCTAGAATTGAATCAATTTTATTTGAGGATTCTACTTCAAGTTGTGATTTGAGAAAACAAATAAGGAAAGCAAGTAAATTTGGAATACAAAAGTCAAAGAGAGTTCTAGGGAATTGAATCCTTGTTTAATTAATCATGCAACATTCTAGAGTTCATGGGATTTATTGCAATTTATATGCTTAAGTCTAGAAACATAAATTTGGGTTATTTTCCATAAAAAACAACCTTTTTCTCATGCAACCCGGGACTAACTAGTAAAAGGCCCAAAACCAGAAACGACCTTAAAAACCAATTGCGTTCCGGTAAAAAATCTCAATATCGTATTCGTTTAGAAGAAAAACAAAAATTGAGTTTTCATTATGGTCTTAAACAACGACAATTACTTCTAATTGATGACTAACATCTTGAAACCAATATAAGTCACATGGCATTAGAAGTAGTCTTTAGCAACTTTCATTGTTAACCTAACTATTTGCATGATAGATTAACAATAATTCATTGTTATAGATTCAATTAGACATACAATTCATCAAGTCATACATCTGATTTAACATGCATGGATGACCAATCAACAAGAATTAAGCACAATAACAATGAAAAGCATATTCATTACAACAATCCATGAAAAATCTACAATATTAGCATAACTTTATAAACAATTCATCAACACCGTTAAACTAAAGAGTCTAGCCATGAAAAATCTACAACATTTGCATAGCTTTGGGCAACATGTTCAAGACAAATTTTAGCACAGAGAGAGTGTAAAAAATGAAAAACTCTATTGTAAAGAAGCTCTTGATTAAGAGGGAACCACTAAGATGTCCTTGAGCTTCATGTCGGAAACTCGAATGGCACCAAACTCTCCCTCAAACTCTTTTCTCTCTTTAGCCAACTCACTCTTTGGGGCTTTGTATTGTGTTGTTCTCTCGCCTAGGGTTGTTGGAAACCCTTCAATTTATAGACTTGGCCACCTAGATTTCTTTCCACAATTGTAGATTTTTCAAATTAGGAAAGCTAGCGCCGCAACGTTGACCGATGTCAAGAGGTAGCACTGTTGCTATGAGATGGTGTCGCTGCGCTGTGCGTCATCGATTCCTGCCCCTAGCACCGTGCCGCAACACCGCACTAGCGCTGTTGTGCTTCTTGTATAGTTGCTCTCAGGAAAAAGCAACGTGGCAGTATCGAGTTGGCGATTCGGCGTTGCCTTGTTTTGTAGTGGTTTTGTGATTTTCTTCTCTTTTTCGCTTGATTTTGGCTCGATTTGATTCTTTTGGCTTTCAATTCTTATTTTCTTTATATTGACCTGAAAACCACTAGCAAACAAGTGAAATCTAATAGAAATTCCCTTAATTTAAGAGAATAAAACACACTTTTCAAGTGCTTTTCACCTCCCCAAACTTAGACATTTGCTAGTCCCAAGCAAAGAATAGAATCAAACATAGGGAATTTAAACGAAAAGTGTGCTAAAGACTCATGTCTTAGAGAATAGCATTTAAGAGCTCAAGTAGAAACATGCAAGCAAATCTATATCGGTATAAACATTCAAGGCCAAATATTGCTATCTCCCATGTGTGTGTGTCCAAGCCTCATTTAATCCAAAATGCTAAAACTCGAATTGAGATTTAAGAAGCTTCCTTAGTTTTCCCTCTATTCTAGCTCATGCACCAATTTTCAAGCATCCACACATTTCGAGCAAGTGGTGCCATTTAATTACATTTTTCATGGGCCCTCAACATGCATTCTTTTACATAGGGTACTAGCTTTCACACATTCACTGTAGGGACTTGTACCTAGTCAATTCCCAGGCATTCTTATTGATCACAACAAAGGTAGCTCTTTTTACCCCCATCCATGCATACTCATTACAAGTTTAACATTTAAAAGGATAGGCAGGTAAAGCTCATATGTTTTGTGTACACTTTTTCTCAAAGGCATGTATACTCTTTTCTTTTTCCTTATTCTAAGATTACAAACCATCATGCATTTCAACTCTCTAACAAGTGGGGCCTTTCAAAGTGACAACCAAATACACCCAACTTAATCTTTTTTTTAGTTAAAGATTCTAAATTAAAGTGGCTATGTGCTCATGAATATGGGAGATTTTAAGAGGGATTTAAATGAATTTAACTCAAGATAATGCTATCCTATTTTCACAATAAGTCATCTATCATGCAAATTCAAATCTCATCATGGGCAATCAACATCATAAGCACACAACCATAAAAAATATCCCCGTTATCTTTAAAAGCTCCAAAATTTTCAATTTTTTTTCAAAATTTCATTAACATGCATATGATCATTGAAACCTCACAAACATGTATAACAGGATAAGAAAACCCACACAAAAGTACGAGTGACACCTCCTATCAAAAATTTGGAATTATGCATTGTCCTCAATGCATAAGAGAGTCGAACAAAGAAAGAACAAGCCTGAGAGCAAGCGGGAAGCCACCAAACAGGCTTGGTGCAAAGAGTACCTTTTGTATGAACCATGATCCTGAAAATATGAAAGCATATGAGTGATTCTATGATTTTTGAAAATAGAATAAAGAAGTTAAAATAATAAAGAAAGCAATTTTGGGTTGTCTCCCAATATGCGCTTGCTTTAAGGTCTCTTAGCTAGACCGAACCAATTGGTCATTCAATGAATGCAAGGTTCTCAATTCGGCGTTCTTCATCACCGATGTAGTGCTTTAATCGTGGACCATTCACTTTGAAGGTTGTTCCATCATTGCCTTGTAACTTCACTGTTCCATGGGGGGACACATTCACAATGACAAAGAGTCTCGACCAACGTGTTCTAAACTTTCTTGGAAACAAACATAAACGTGAATTGGACAATAAAACTCTTTGTCCAGGAAGAAAAGTCCGTGGAGTGATCTTTTTATCATGTCATCTAACGGTGTGCTCCTTGTAGAGTTTGACATTCTCATAAGCTTGAGCATGGAACTCCTCCATCTCAGTTGAGGTGGAGTCAAGCTCTACGCTATTCAATGTCGAAAACATTTTATATCATTTTCCTTAGTTGAGGCGGAGCCAAGCTCTACGCTACTCAACGTCGATTATCCTTAGCTGTGTGGAGTAGTCTTAACACATCAGCGTCGTATATTCCTCTCTGTCCACATAGGTATTATTATCCGGGCTACCCATATGCCTTCTCCAAGTCCTTGAGCATTGGGGTCCCATTTCCATATCCAGGTTACTCATTTGCCTTCTTCGAGTCCCTCAACGTTGGGTACCTCTTCTATATTCTAACTACCCATTGGCCTTCTCCAAGTCCTTGAGCTTTGGGTGCCATTTCAAGATTTTATAAAATACACATGTTTGGAAACATCGTATCATAAATTCATAAGTTAAACAGTTCCAAATCTTTCATAAAATCATATTATATCAAACAGCATGCTTTTTAATAAACTCAATTCCAAATCTTTAATATCAAACAACATGCTTTTCAATAAGCTCATTTCCAAATCTCAAACAACATGCTTTTCAATAAAACCATAAAAATCATATAATATCAAACAACATGCTTTTCAATAAACTCATTTCAAATAACCAGCATGCTCAAATGCTTTTTTAAATATAAACGCATGCTCTATACATTGAAAACTCATGAATGCTTATTCATATTCTAAAACCAGTGATATTAATCATAGAGAACGCATTCATATTTTGAAAATATTAGTGTTACTCACATAATACTTGCTCAAGGATAGTTCCTTTTTCTTCTTTCTAATTTTCTTTCCCAAGCTTCTTGGATGCAGAGTTTTGAAGTTTGAAACGCATGGCAACTTATTTCCCTTCTGTAAGCTCGGTTGGACGCAACCTTGCACCTTGAACACAAGGTTAGTTACTTGAACGCAAGGTGCAGCATTCCAACAACTCTTCTGGCTTCACCCCTTGGATGCACAGATCCCCTTGAAAGCAAGGTCTACCTTGAACGCAACGTTCACCTTGAACTTAAAGTTTATCTTGAACGCAAGGTTGATCCCTTAAACGCAAAACAACTTGTTGAACACAAGGTAGCTAGGTTGTTGAGAACACCTCATCTCTTGGCCGCAGACTTCATTACGAATGCAAGGATTACCCTTTTCTACCTTCTTTCCACTTTCTCTCCAGAACTCCGACTTTTTGATCATCTCCCGCTCCTTTTCCTTCAAGGTCCTATTTATAGTTTTGGGATGAATCCAACTTCTCTTCTCTTTTTGCCACTTGTTTGCCACTTGTTACCTTGCATGACAAATCTGACATGCAACCAGACACCTACTCCTTATAAAGTGTTAAGTTAAAATGAAACCACGTAACCTTTATAAACTTATCTTATGCGTTTGACTTGCTCTGAGATACGAACTATGCATACAACTTAGTGCCCCTATGCTTCCATCTACTTCTCCTTTTAAGGTTTCGCTTCTTTATTCTCTTTCTTTCTCCCGGCCTTCCTACCTTTGACCAAGTTTCTCCCCCGCACATTACCATGCATCTGTGCCTTAACCGCATACTACCATGCGTTTGTCACTTCTTTCCTTATGTCCATATCTTAGCTACAAACCCTTCTCTTGAATGACAACAAACCGACTATGCTTGTTATTCTGTTAACCAAAATCATCTCAAGATCTTCCTTCATGTGTTTGTACTTCATGCGTTTATCTCTACTTTGTTATGCGTCAATGACCTTTCTTCCATCCTTAAGGATTCCTTGATTGTCCCTCTATGCGTTCTTGAGTTGTAATCCAAGGTTATGCTTCCAACCACTTCCTTATACTTAGCCATTTTCTCAATCGATAAATCTAGCATACGTCCATCTCCAACTTCCTTCCTTTAGGCTTACTTCTTAACCCTCTAAATTATCCAAGTTCTTCAACAAATTTTCTTTGATGGAAGCCATGCGTTTACCTTAAGTTATAATAGCATCTTTCCTCGATTCCACCTTATGCGTTCTATCCTTCTTTCCGAGACTTAGATTTCCTTCCAACGCATCACTACTCAACTTTAGTCCTCTTACTCATACGTCTTACTTAAGCCAAGTTTACATCTCCTTCCTTAATTACCTCCTATGCGTTTCACTTCTTTCCCTTCGAGCTTTCGGGTTACTTCCTATGTGTTCATCTCTTTCCCCTGAGCGCTCGGGTTTCCTTACAATACTTCAACACTTACCCATTTCCTTTTCCACAATAGTTACCTTTATCATGCGTTTCCTTAGTCTTGACCATGCGTCCAACATGGTCTCTTACTAGATATGCGTCCAACTCAATTTGGTTCCTGGCTATGTTTTCTAACTCTTTCCATCACTTGGTGAGATTTCCTTTCTTTTCCTTAGATCATACTTCCAAGCTTAAAGACATGGTTGTGTTCTCCTTGTCTGGTTATTCTACTTAGAAGAATTCTTAACTTCAAGAATTACTTTAATTCCAAGATCCAGAAATCACTCAACGCAACCTTCCAATCCAATCCTTCTAATCCAAACTTATCTACGACTTATCCTTACCCAATACTTAAGCACAAACCTCTTTTGTCTTACTTCTTTTCTTTATAAGCTCTTAAACGCATAGGTTTTAAAAGTAGAGTGTGACATTAGCAGAGGCCAAGTATAAAAGGGATGCGGTTGTTGGAGAGGCATGTGTCCAAAAAGGTTGAGTGTGAGTAAATGTGAGGCTATGCATTGATGAGGTTATTGGACCAGCAGCCATGCATTGGTTGAGATCAGTAGGGAGGTTGCGTTGGTCGTTGGTGAAGTATGTGTCCAAGTTGATCATGCGTCCAAGCTAACAACCATACGTCCAAGCTAACAATCATTTTTGGTTTCTCTAAAGTTCCAATCAATTCCATATTTCAGCTTAGTGATGAAGAGAGGTAGAGGAAGGAGTCCAGGGCAAATTCGTGTAGAACTCTGATCGATTTTGTGGTGTAATTGACGTTAGAATAGAAGGGTTGATTGCTGTCGTGCAATCTGAACAACGTTTAGTATTTGGAGGAAAGTGTTTTATGAAGATCGAGTTTAGGGCTGAAAATTTGAGGTTAGTAAGTTAACTCAATTCTTAACAACTTTTATAAAGGATGTTTGAGCTGAATTTGAAGAGAAATATGTAAAATTTATGGTGGAAGTGACTGATATAGATTTGCTAAGCGATTTGGAGCAGCTCAAAGTTATTTGGGAATATCTGTCAAACGAAGAAGAGTTAAGTTCTGAAATCTTAAGGTAAACTAGGAAATATATTTCTTTACAAGTTAGTAGAAGAGAAGAACTTCTAAATTTGGCTAGAAATATAATTTGTAACAGATAGAAGTGAGAATAAGAGGGAAGGCAAAAGCTGTGAAAGACAAGTATCACTAGAAGAGTAGCGACACTGGAAGTACGCGGGAGTAGCGAGACAGGTAATGCGGGTGTCGCTAGAAGCCTTGCATCTCACAATTCTCACTGGTATCGCTAGGTATCGCTGCTCAGATGAGTTTCGTTGGTCTCGCTCACCATGGTATTACTAGTGTCGTTACTTGTAGTTTAATCACGTAGTAGTGTGGAATCTCGCTAGTAATCTCGCTTGTGGTGTAGAATCTCGCTCATTAAGGTTTATTCTATTGAATTGAGGTTATGGTAGTGAATTATTGATCAAGTATGAAAGGTTAAGTGATAACTTGTAGAAATACAAGTTATTATTGTCTCTCGCTTAGAAAAATAGAGTTTAAATAGAGAATCATGCGGTAGTTTAAGTTAAATTCTATTGATAAATCTTTCTATGCGTTCTACTATTGTAAATTGATGGAGATACTTGTTTTGAAGCTTTTTGAATCTATAATGCATGCTTTGACACAGGAATGCCAGCAACCTACGGATGCGTTGGCAACCCTTCAATGCAAGTTGATGCGGTAGCAACCCATGGATGCGTTGGCATACTTAAACGCAGGAACCTAAGTTATCCATGGACGCATATCAACCAGAAAAGCAAGGCAGCGGAGAATCAGATAAGAATCTTGAGAGATTGTCAGGAGATTGATATGCTTGATATGCGGCGAGAGTGGTGAATCTAAATGAAAATGGAAATCACGTGATTAGGTGAGATGGACGCAAGGCAGAAATTTAGCCTCCAATCATGCAAATTTGTCAGTAGATTGCAATGCAACATCTATAAAAGGGCAGACCTGAAGGTTAAAATGCTGTTGAACCTCTCGGAAGAATTCCTAAATGACAGCAGAGTTCTCTCTAGACGACAACCGGAGACGAATAGCTCGAAAGAGAAGAGTCTTCCCTCCGCCTGACCACTTCACAGCAGAACTCACGCTACCATCCCAGCGAGCTCAAGACATTGAGAAGCCATTCCATGTTTTCTATCTTTTTCCTACTTATGTTTTAGTTTATTAGCAAGACATTGTATTCTCTAAAACATTTATTCCGTTCATCAATCTATACATCTTCCATGGCTATTCATTTCTTATCACTTTCCATTTGCTGCTTATCATCCATGAGTAACTAACTCTCTCAAGGGTCACGGGTTACGTTATCATCTAAATAAGAACCGTATAAGACTATTTCGTCTTGTCAATTGTACTTTTAATCAAATGCTTATGTCCATCTAGCTAATCAATATAAGTAGTAATAATTAGACTGCTCGGGAGAGTAAGTGATTGTGAAACTCAATTGACAAGGCTAAGAAGTGTTACCAGACATAGGAATAACCTTGGCACTTAACACTCTCCTATGCGTTATAGACACTGCTGACAACCAAGAGAAAAGTTGCTGGTATGAAATAGACCTAACTATGCGTTTCTGACTTTAGATTATAACCAACCCCAGCCCTGGGTTTACCATTCATATAATTCAATTAGCTGACTTTGTTGTGTCGCATACCTCTCCATCAAACCATTTTAGCTTAGGTTTACTGCTTTGTAGTTAGTTAAACGCATCACTTCTCACCACCTTCTTTAGACGCATGACTCAAATAATCCAACTAACTATAGAATCTATACATAGTCCTTGTGTTCGACCTCGGACTCACCGAGAAAACCTCATTCTTTGCTTATACTTGGGTGAAGAATAGGAAAACTTGACAGATTAGTAACGCATATTATTAAGCATGTTGAATGCATAACAAGTTTAATAAAGAATAATAATAAAATCCACAACATTAAGCTTGTTGGTTATGTTAAGGAAATCTTAAGGAAATCTAACAACGGAAAATGTATGATTACAGGCCAAGAAGAGCTAGGAAAGACGTATAAACCGCTAAAGGCCCAGGACAAGTTATGAATGACGATTTATTTAAAATAGTTTTATTTTGAACAAGGTGATATTGTTGACAAGTTTACATTTGAAAGCATGGTTTTATGATTGCAAAACTTATGAGTTTACTGTGCATATCATGCGTTTTATATTGAAAAGCATTTGAGCATGCTGGTTGTTGAATGAGTTTTATGAAAAGCATGCTGACGATAATATGTGATTTTATGGAAGGTTTGGAAATGTGTAACTTATGAATTTATGATATGTGTTTCCAAAACATGTTGCATATTTTTATAAAATTTTGAAAAGGCTCCCAAAGCTCAAGGACTCAAAGAAGACAAATGGGTAGCTGGAATATAGAAAAAGGTACCCAACGCTGAAGGACTCGAAGAAGGCAAATGGGTAGCCAGAATATAGAAAAGGTTCCCAATGCTGAAGAACTCGAAAAAGGCAAATGGGTAACCTGGATATGGAAATGGGACCCTAATGCTCAAAGACTTGAAGAAGGCATATGGGCAGCCCGGATTATGATACCTATGTGCATATAGAGGAACGTACAACGCTGATGCATTGAGATTACTCCACACAGCTAAGGATATTCGACGTTGAATAGTGTTGAGCTCTGCTCCGCCTCAACTAAGAGAAATGATGTAAAATATTTTCGACGTTGAGTAGCATTGAGCTCCACTCCGCCTCAACTAAGAGAAATGATGTAAATGTTTTCGACGTTGAGTAGCATTGAGTTTTACTCCGCCTCAACTAAGGGAAATGATTTGAAACAAATGGAATTTCTGAGTATCTTTTTCTGAAATGAACATGTATGATTTGACAATGGCATTTGAGCATGTTTATTATGAATATGATTTGATTTGATGTTTTATACGCATTGTGTTAAAATGTTTCTACTATGATAGTTTTCGAGCCAAAGAAGGTTTTACAAAACTAGTCACTCACTGGGCAATCTAGCTCATGCTTTTCTTGTTTTCTGTTTTCCAGGTAGCGAGCGAGTCTAGGGTGCTTAGCCTACGCAAGATCTCGTCTGGGTCTACCATTGGTGTTTAGTATACTAAAAATCGTAAATATTTGAACTGGACCATGTATTGTGCATATAGAAAGGGAGTTGTTGTGTACTTATGCTATTATATGGTTGAGTGAAAAGGATGTGTGTATGGCATGTTAAGTCTGGTGTATGTATGAAGTCGATTATGGTTTATAACTGTTTATTAGGTAAAGACAAAGTTTATGTTTGATAATGGATGTCATAAAAGGGTCGATGTCCGCTGTCCTTGATGCGCACTTGTAGTGTCAACCGCAAGTGTACGAGTCAAGTTATAATATAAGACGGTGAAGTCCGAATATCGTTCCACTGGAGATCCAATCATGAAAGTTTATTTTACTTAGCTATTTTAGAATCGAATCAATTTTATTTGAGGATTGGAATGGAAGTTGTTAATTATGGAAAATATAAACCAAATAAGGAAAGTATTAAAGTAATAAACACAAGGGTCAAAGAGAGTTCTAGGGTAATGAATCCTTGTTTATTTCGTCATGCAATATTATAGATTTCATGGATTTTAATGTCATTCATATGCCTAAGTCTAGAAACTTAATTCCAAGTTATTTTCTCTAAAAAACAACCATTTCTCATGCAACTCGATTGATTGCTTATCTCTTGAAACCAATACAAATTACATGGCACTAAGAATAGTTTTTAGCAACCTTTATTGTCAACCTAACTACTCTCGTGATAGATTAACAACAATTCCTTGTTATAGATCAAGTTAAATATACAATCTCTCAATCATACATCTAACCTAACATGTGAGGATGACCAATCCACAAGAATTAAACACAATAACAATGAAAAGCATAATCATTCCAACAAAACCATGAAAGTCTACAAGATCAACATGAATTCATAAACAATTCATTACAACCCTAAAACTAAAGAGTTTAGCCACTCATAGCTTGAAGCAACATGTTTAAAGAAAATAAACAAAAAAAGAGTGTAAAGAAAGGAAAACTCAACTGAAAAGAGGCTCTTGATTGAGGTAGCACCGTCACGATCTCCTTGGCTCTCATGTTGGAATTCAAAGGGCACCACGACTATCTCGAACTCTTTTCCTCTTCCTTGCAACTAACTCACTCCTTGAACTCTTTTATGAACTCTCACTCAATTCTCTCCTTCTTGTACCTCTTTTGGTTTGTAGATTGATGGTAGATTTTTTCATTACGACTGCTAGAAACCCCCAAATTTATAGAGTTGGCCGCCCAAAAACTTACAAAAAATAACGATTTTTCATTTATGGAAAACTGACGCCGCGACGCTATTGAAAATTTTGAAACGGCACTGTGATGCTATTGGAGTGCGCCGTGGCGCTAGGGCTGCGAGAAAAATTCTTTACTCTTGGGTTTTAACGCCGCAGCGCTACTCCAATTTTTGTCCTATTGAGTTTTCTTCTCTTTTTCACCGTATTCTTGCTTGGTTTTGATCTTTTGGTCTTTTCTTCTAATTTACCTCATTTTAACCTGAAAACCACTAGCAAACAAGTGAAACTTAATATAAACTCCCTTAATTTGAGAGGATAGAAAGCACTTTTCAAGTGCTTATCAGTCCTCACACTTCCTCCTAGGTTAGGGTACTTGGGAGGGGGTGTGACATTTGCATCAAGGATTCAAAAAATTTATTACAAAAGTGAGAACCCTCATCACTAATAATAGCTCTATGTGTGCCAAAACATGTAAATATGTTCTTATGCAAGAATTTCAAAATAGTGCAAGCATCATTGGTCCTAGTAGCTATGGCTTCTACTCACTTAGATACATAATCAACTACAACTAGAATATATAGGTAGCCATCAAAAGACATAGGAAAAGGCCTCATAAGTCAATACCCCAGACATCAAAGAGCTCCACCGGCAAGATAGGTTTCATGGAAAGCTCATGATGTCTGGAAATATTGACAATACGTTGGCACCTATCACATGATTTTATAAAAGTATAACAGTCCTTAAAAAGAGAATGTCAATAAAAACTTAACTGAAGTACCTTAGATGCAGTTCTAGTGGGCTAAAGTGACCTCCATAACCGAGGCATGACATGAGTTTAGAATACTTACCACCTCTTCTAGAGGCACACACTTCCATATCATACTATCAGCACAAACCTTATATAAAAGTGGGTCCTCCCAATGGTAAGACTTGACATTATGTAGAAATCTCTTTCTCTGTTGAGTGTTCATGTCAAGTGGCAAATGTCCTCCTGCAAGATAGTTAACTATGTCAGCAAACCAAGGTAAACTATCTTTCACCTGATATAGTTATTCATCAGGGAACATCTCAACAATGGGGGAATGAGTTAGTATTCCCATTTTCAATCCTAGATAGATGGTCTGCAACCACATTTTCACATCCTTTTCTATCTTTGATTTCAAGATCAAATTCCTGCAACAATAGAATCCATCTAATCAATCTAGGTTTTGAATCTTTCTTTTCAAACAAATACTTCAAGGCAGCATGGTCAGTATGAACTATAATTTCAGAGCCAAGCAAGTATGATCTAAATTTATCCAAGGCAAAAATAATAGCTAGAAGTTCTTTTTTAGTAATAGTATATTTTTGTTGAGTACTAACAAGAGTTTTACTAGCATAGTAAATTTCCTTAAACATGTTAGCTCTACGTTGGCCTAAACAGCTCCTAAGGCATAATCATTAGCATTACACATGATCTCAAAAGATTGACTTCATTCAGGTATAACAATGATTAGTGCAAAAATCAGTCTTTCTTTCAAAGTATTAAGAGCTAGTAGACATGCATCATAAAATACAAATTTAGCTTCCTTTTCTAACAAGTAACTCAAGGACTTTGCAATTTTAGAAAAATCCTTAATGAATCTCCTGTAAAACCTTGCATACCCTAGGAAGCTTCTAACTCCCTTCACATTAGTGGGAGGTGGCAATTGCTCAATGGCAGCGATTTTAGCCTTATCCACCTCCAATCCTCTCTCGAGACATTGTGCCTTTGAACAATGACTTCCTTGACCATGAAGTCAAGGAAGGCATCGTTCAAAGGCACAATGTCTCGAGAGAGGATTGGAGGTGGATAAGGCTAAAATATGTGTAAGATTAGCAAGACAAGAATCAAATGAATACCAAAAAATAGAAAAATCATCCATGAAAACCTTCATTATGTCTTCAATGAGCCCTTGAAAAATAGACATCATATAACGTTGAAACGTAGCAGGGGCATTGCACAAATCAAAAGACATTCTCCTAAAAGCAAATGTTCCATAGGGACAAGTGAATGTGGTCTTTTCTTAATCCTCAGGAGCAATGTCAATTTGATTGTACCCAGAATATCATCTAAAAAGCAAAAGTGAGAATAACTTGCAAGTTTATTCAGGCATTTGATCTACAAAATTAAGAGGAAAATGATCTTTTCTAGTAGCCTTATTCAACTTCCTATAGTCAATATACACACGCCATTTTATCACTGTTATAGTGGCAATCATCTCATCTTTTTCATTTTTAACAACTATCTTACCACCTTTCTTAGGTACTACCTGAACAGGATTTTCCCATGAACTGTCAGAGATGGCATAAATGATACTTGCATTCAAAAGCTTAAGCACTTCTTTCTTAACTACCTCCTTCATGGCAGGATTAAGTCTCCTTTGGTGTTCCACTAGGAATAAAGGTATCTTCCATCAAAATTCTGTGCATACAGACTGATGGATTAATACCTTTAAGATCCTTAATAGACCAACCAATAGCAGACTTATCTTTCCTTAACACTCTCAATAACTTTTCTTCTTCCACAAAATTCAAATAAAAAGATATAATAATAGGAAAAGAAAAGAAATCATCCAAGAATGCATATTTCAAATGAGGAGGCAACACTTTTAATTCTAAAACAGGCTTCTCAACATTAACATTGCATATAACATGCAAAGGAGCTAGAGGCATTGGTTTATACATTTTAGTGCATATTGTATCTAACCACTTAATATACAAAGAAATTTCATCAAAAATAGTATCCACATTATCAAAATTAAAATCCACTATGCTTTACTCTAAATGATTAGTAGCAAGCACAACCTCAACATGGTTAGAAATAGTTTGATCAATTATATCAATTGCATGGCAAGTACCATCTTTATCATGATGACTCAAGGATTTGTAAATATTAAAAACAACATTCTCACCATTCACCCTTAGAGTCAACTTCCCTTGTTGGACATCAATGATGGCCATCTCAATTACTAGGAATGGGTGCCCAAGGATGATAGGAATCTCACGGGTCCTCTCCATGTTCAAGACTACAAAATCTGCAGGGAAGATAAACTTGTCAACATTAACTAACACATCCTCAACAATACCTCTAGGATAGGCCAAGGATCTATCAGGTAATTGCAAGGTGATAGTGGTACGTTGGACTTCTCCAATGTCAAGCTTCCTTTAGACAGATAAAGACATTAAATTAATAGAATCACTAAGATCACAAAGAGCTATAGTAACATTTAAAGACCCAATAGTACAAGGTATAGTAAAACTCCCTGGATCTTAAAGTTTTTGTGGTCACTTTTTTTTTGCAACACAACACCGCACTCTTCTGTCATGCTAATCATCTCATACAGCCCAAACCTCTTTTTCTTAGACAAGATATCTTTCATGAATTTAGCATAATATGACATTTGCTCTAAAGCCTCAGCAAATGGGATATTAATGTGAAGCTTTTTCAATAATTCTAAGAATTTGGAAAATTGGGAGTCTATTTCTTTCTTTCTAAAGCGTTGAGGATAAGGTAAAGTGTTAGGTACAGAAGGTAGAGGGTTAGATGACTTACTTGAAGATGCCAACACCTTTACCTTTTCCTCCTTTTCTATGACCTTCTTGGGTTCATCTTCTAAAATATGCTCATGGATCTCATTTACCTCTTGCTCCTGATCCTCGTCATCAATCAAAAGAGTGGATAGCTTTGTGCCACTCCTCAAAGTCAAGGCCTTGCACTCCTCCTTTAGATTCTTTTCGGGAAAACTAGGAAACTTACCCTTTTTTGCATTGTTTGAAGAAAAGTGGCTATTTGATTACTTTGTACCTCAATATTATGATTAGCCATGCCATGACTTTGCACCATGTTCTCTAATGCGGTAGTCCTTCCTCTAGACTCTTTGAGGAACTCTACCATCAAATCTTCTAGGTTGAACTTCTTCTCGGTGTGGGATGGACCTACATTAGAAAAACCGGGAGAACCTTGCAAAATATTCCTATTGTTAGCATAAGAAAAGTTTTCATGGTTCCTCAAATTTGGATAATAATGAGTCGAAAGTTGTTGTTGTTGGTGGCCTCTATAGTGTCCTCTATCAACATAGTTGATCATCTCGTTGTCTCCCTATTCCAACCCTTTTTATATGAAGATCTCTGAAACCATGGCGGAAAAAGATGCTATAGATGGTGGACTTACTTGAGCTTGACCTCCTATAGTCAATTTAGATAGAGCATTAGTAAGGGAAGCCATTTGTGCTTTAAGAGAATTTATCTCATCCACCTCATACAATTTGGCAGCTTTTGAAATAGTTGTAGAAGATCTTTCACATGGCCAATTGTAAAATGTAGTGGCCAAGTTTTATAGTATGGTATAGGCCTCTTGAGCATTCTTAGAAAAAATTGAGCCTTCAGCAGTAGCATCTAGAATGGATTTTGTAGAACTTGACAACCCATTGTAGAATAGTTGAATTTGCAACCAATCCAGATAGCCATGTTGAAGACACCGTCTCAAAAGATCCTTATACCTTTCCCAAGTCTCATACAAAATTGCTCATCCTCAAGTTGGCAGAATGTACCAATCTCCATTCTTAACCTTTGGAACTAAGCCGGTGGAAAATATTTGTTCAAGAAAGCTTGAGCCAAGATCTTCCATGTAGTGATACTACCTAGAGTTATGGTTTTCAACCAATCCTTTGCTCGGTCCTATAAAGAGAAAGGGAACAGTCTTAGTTTGATAGCATCATTAGAAACAACATTCATCTTTAGCGTTCCGCATATCTCTAAGAAAGATCTTAGGTGCTTATGAGGATCTCCATTCATTCTTCCTCTAAAGGCAAGCTCTCTAGCCATTTGAATCAATCCCGGTTTTAACTCAAAGTTGTTGACATTGATGGGCACGTCTATAATGTTGGGTTGATTTATCGGTAGTGTCAGTTGCAAGTAATCTCAAATTGCCTTGGGTATCTCCTTCGCCATCTCCTTGGTGGAATTTTGTTGAACCCTTAGATTCCTTCTAAATGTCCTATCTGTCTCAAGATCAAGAGGGAGAAGATTAGTATCCTCACGAGGCATAAATCAGCAAATTAGCAACCAAAATAATATACACCTGATACTAAGATCTACCAATCCTTATGAATACTAAAATTCGTTCTTTGGATCCCCAACAATGGCATCAAAAACTTGATGCACAAATTTCGTGTTACCGCAAGTGTACGGGTCAATTTATAATATAAGACGGTTAAGTTCCAAATATCATTCCACTGAAGATCCAATTGTGAAGGTAAAAATCACTTAGCTATTCTAGAATTGAATCAATTTTATTTGAGGATTCGACTTCAAGTTGTGATTTGAGAAAACAAATAAGGAAAGCAAGTAAATTTGGAATACAAGAGTCAAAGAGAGTTATAGGGTATTGAATCCTTGTTTAATTCATTATACAACAATCTAGGGGTCATGGAATTTATTGCAATTATATGCTTATGTTTAGAAACATAAAAAACAACATTCATGCAACCTAATTAATTACTAACATCTTCAAACTACACATGGCATTAGGAGTAGTCTTTTGCGATTTTCATTGTTAACCTAACTATTTGCATGATAGATTAACAACAATTCATTGTTATAGATCCAATTAGGCATACAATTCCTCAAGTCATACATCTAATCTAACATGCATGGATGACAAATCAACAAGAATTAAGCACAATAACAATGAAAAGCATATTCATTACAACAATCCATGAAAAATCTATAACATTGGCATAACTTTATAAACAATTCATTAACACCCCAAAACTAAAGTGTCTAGCTACTCATAGCTTTGGGCAACATGTTGAAGATAAATTTTAGCATAGAAAAAGTGTAAAAAAAGGAAAAATCTACACGTCGGAAACTCGAACGGCACCAAACTCTCTCTCAAACTCTTTTCTCTCTTCCTTGCAACCAACTTACTTTTTTGGCTCTGTATTGTGTTGTTTTCTCGCTTAGGGTTGTTGGAAACCCTTCAAGTTATAGAGTGTGAGAGAGAGCGAGAGAGATAGAGGATGTTTATGATAAAATGGCATGTGTGCTCTAGCTCTCTCTCGCTTTCTCTCTCTCTCTCTCTCTCTCTCTCTCTCTCTCTCTCTCTCTCGCTCTCTCGCACTCTCACTCTCGTTTTCTGTTGCTCTCCTTCGATCATACATTTGGTTAAAACTTAAAAAAAATAATAATAACAATACATATATTATATGCAGGTTGGGTCGGGTTGACCCATACGGGAAACCCAACAACCCGAGACCCGACCCAAAAATAAAAAATTCAAAATTTTCAACTCAACCCAACCTGACCCTTCCGATTTGGGTTGGGTAGCCCGGGTTGGTCGGGTTATTGGATTTTTATACATCCCTAATTTTCAAACATTATCTTTCCTTCAAAAGGTTGTTGATGCTGATCTCTAAAATCTAAAAATGGAAGGTCACACTTACAAAATTTTACTAAGTGTTAGTAAATATTTTGACCAAATAAATGATAATTAAATATTATAGAAATAAGAGTTATTATGGTATTAGTATTTAATCAAGAATATCTTAATTTAATGAAGGAGTAACTGACTGCCTCTCAGTAGTAGTTATTCTAACTCACTGAAGTATCATTGCAAGAATATAATAAATTTTGGTACATTATTACTTGCTAAATCTGATTGGATTATATAGAGTTAATTAACAATTCACTGATAGAAATTTATTTTTTAAGCAATGATGAGTTCATTTGTAACAACTACTTGCTTCTGAAAAACTTAATGGAGACAATTACAATACGTGGAAATCAAATCTAAATTGAATACTAGTTATGGATGATTTGCAGTTCGTTTTAAGAGAGGAATATCCTCCAGCTCCCGACTCAACTACAAATCGAAATGTTCGAGATGCATATGACAGATGGATTAGGGCTAACGATAAAGCTCAAGTCTAGATCTTAGGAAGCATATCAGATGTTTTGTCTAAGAAGCTCACATGGTCGCCGCTAAGGAAATCATGGACTCGCTGCAGGCGATGTTTGGACTAAAGGAATCAAATTCCCAGTGGAAGTGAATGATCGTGTTATGCCATTAAATTTGTTTTAGAAAACCAAAAATTACAGAGAACAAATTACAGGATAAACAACATATTATTAGCATGCTTTTAAGAAGAGTTAAGAGGAAGAAGATTTCCTGCTTGAAAACCGTCTTCGATGTGGAAACACTTCTTCTTTTCTAACCACGAGCTGAAAACTTCTCCAATGAATTCAAAAGAAGAACACTTCTTCTCTTGAGAACACAACCACAATGGCAACCTTGCTATTCTCAAGGTAGAACCAATACACAACTGTATAGGCTCTCTATAATTTTGGTAAGGGAATTATTTTAGGAGAAAGAAGAGAGAATTGGAGAGGGAAGCAAAACTTGCAAAACTTACAAAACTTTTCTGTGATTGTAATAATCCATTTGTAATTTCCCTCCCCTCTTCCTTTTACGTAAAGTGTGAGGGAGAGAAAACAGAATAACTCCCCATTACGTGAGAGTTATCTAATATTATAAAATTAATAATAATAATAATAAATATTAATTATATATAATTAAATCATATTTAATATATATAATTTAATTAATTAATTAATTAACCAATAAATTAAATATCACATATTTGATTTAGTTTGAATCATATTCAAACAGCATTCTCTGACATAACCTATAGTTTTAATATGAACCTCATTCATATAATTAATATTTAAATCTCATTTAAATATTCATCTCTCTTATAACATAAAGTATAAATTTTGAATATCATTCAAAATAAACTTTATATTATAATGTATCTACATATATTATGCTAACTGTATCACATACAATTAATTCTCTTACTAATTTGAACATTTCAACTTAAACCAAAATTTTAATTTTAATACTCATCCTTTACCAACTAGCAAGGAGATCTTATGGACTTATAGTTAGAAGCTCCAATGATGTGAAATTAATCAATTAAACTCTTTAATTAGATTAATCAATATTCATTAACTGTTGGTCACTCCACTAAAGATTTACAGTCGCACTCTTCATACTATAGATATATTTTTGTGTCCATGAAATTTACTAATCAACAATAAGTCAATCCTTCACAAATTAATCATAACTACAGTTGGGTCAAATTATCATTTTACCCATGTAGTTATATCTAACTTCTTAAGTACCACCGATCCCTCTAATGAACAAACTGTTTATAGTTCAACTATAAACTAACCCCTTCTGGCCAGTCAGAGGGTGAGACCTCATTGTTCAAGACCCGGAATCAGCCCTTAAGAGAGTAATTTATCTACTTATCCTACAAACTAGAAGGAATGAATTCCATCTTGTGAAAGATATGTTCCCAGCTCCCAATCAAACAAATCGACAAAATGGTAGGATTGTCCTTATAGACAGGAGTTCATAACTCACTTAGGATTCAGATCGAGTTACCTATAGCCATCCTATGAAATGTTAATTTCTACAATTAACGGTGTTACAAAGAGAAATTAAACATTTCGCGGTCCGTCTTATACAAACTCTTTCCATGGGATACCCCAACTTCCATGTATCCACATGAATGATTAGCATCAAACCGTTTGTAACAACACTTTACAACTCCTTGTAACAATTACAAAGTGGGTCGTATCCATAGTGTTACCAGAATAAGGCACCCAACCTTATTCCTATACTATAGATGTCACACCCCCTCCTAAGTACCCACGCAAACCAAGGAGTGAGTGTGAAGACAGTAGACACCACCCTCTCACGACATCCACTATCAACCTTAAACTCTAACCAATACCTGATAAACAGTTTTACAGTAATTTAACATCATATCTGAATCAGGGTTAAGTTTTCAAATCAATCCAGCTATCTCAAAGTGTTTAATAATTACAACAACTACACATGACCCTCTCAACCCTCACTATATGTACAACATTTACTTAAGATCAAGATTTAAAATTATCAAATGACTAGACTTTAAAGACGGGCCCAGACGAGTATCTTCTGTAGGCTAAGCACCCCGGACATGCTCGCTACCTGGAAAACAGAGAAACAAGAAAAACATAAGCTAAAACACCCAATGAGTGACTAACTTTAAAGTTTTCCTTAAGCAATGTATGCAAAACATAAATTTCAGCCATAATCATCAATACCATACTTAAGCCATAACTTAAACATACATAAACATCTGTGGAACAGATACACATAAACTAGTTTATTCAAAACTTTTCCTTAGTTGAGGCAGAGCTAAACTCAACGCTACTCAACGTTTAATAACCTTAGTTGGGGCAGAGTATTCTCAACATACCCAACGTCTACACACATGTTTCATAACCTGGGTCACCCGAGTACCTTCTCCAAGTCCTTTAGTATAGGGTCCCTTAACAAATTTTTCGACCACCCACATGCCTTCTCTGAGTCTTTCAGCATGGGGCCATTTCTATACCTGATTTACCCATATGCCTTTTCTGTGTCCTTCAGCATTGGGAGTCATTTTCATACATAATTTACCCAAATGCCTTCTCCGAGTCCTTCAGCATTGGGAGTCATTTTCATACATAATTTATAACATAACATAATTCTATGAGTTCAAAGCATTTCATACATCTCAACACTTTTCACATACTTAGATGCTTCCTTTAATCATAAATCACATGCTTTACTCAAATTTGTAGTACAACCAGTATACTTCAGATACTTCTCATTATATAACACATAACATACATATTAAACTCATGGAAATGTACCACATGAACATGTTTCAAACATATATTCAGACAAGAAACTATGCTAAAGATAAACTCTTTCAGATTCGAGTGTCACTCACAACTTATCCTAGGCCTTGAGCGAATTATACATCTTCCCTAGCTCTTCTTGGCCTATAATAACACACTTCTTGTGTTAAACTTCCCTACAGTTCCTTTTTTACAAACCATTAAGTTTACACATTTGTACTTTATCTATGTTTCACCACCGAGACCAACTTCATCAAAAAAAAAAAATCATAATAAGCGAGATTCTACACAGCTAGCGAGATTACTAGCGAGATTGAATTACAAGTAAACAGTACTAGCGATACCATGGTGAGCGAGACTCACCTGAGCAGTGATACTTAGCGATACCCAGCGAGAGTTGTGAGACGCAAAGCCTTCAGCGTTACCAACAACACCCGTCTCGCTACGCACGCTTAAATTCTTAGCGTTAGTGCAGTTCCAGCGATACCCGACTATCTCAGTTTCTACCTTTCCTCTTAGTCTCACTTTCCCTGTTAAAAATCGCATTTCTAGCCAAATTTAGAACTTCTTCCCTTCTACAAACTTATAGAAAAAAATAGGTTTTCTAGCTTACCTCAAGATTTCAAAGCGTAACTTCTCTATGTTTGACAAATATTCCCAAATAACTTTGAGCTACTCCAAATCGCTTAGCAAATCTGTATCAGTCACTTCCACCTAAAATTTTACATATCTCTCTTCAAATTCAAGTTAAACTTCCTTCTTAGAAATTGTTAGAAATTGAGTTAACTTACTAACCTTAAAATTTTAGCCCTTAATTCGATCACCTCAGCTCGCTCTTCCCCAAACACCAGACCACGTTAGGATTGCGCAACAGTAACCAGACCCACTATTCCAGGTTCAATTTTACCACGAAACTGATCTGAATTCTTCACAACTTTGCCCTAGACACCTTCTTCTACCTCTCTTCGTCTCTCAGCTGTGAAATAGAACTGATTTGAGCTTTTGAATGTGTTTAAAATGATCAAGCACTCAGCTCACTCACTTAAATAGGCTGCCGACTTAACCTCCACTTTCTTTTTCCTTTAAGAATTAGTTGGCCAACGCAAGCTACTTCATCACAACATCACCAATGCATGGCTTCAACTCACCAATGCATAGCAGTAGCCCTTCAATACCTAGCAGCAACCCTCCAACGCATGGCGGCCTCACCAACACTTGGTGCTTCTCCAACACATGGTAGTTCATGCCCAAAGACTCTCGGCCAACACTTTACTCACCAACGCATGCTACATCACCCTCCTTTAGCTTGCCATCTTCCAAAACTAATCCTTATAGCTTGCCAACTTCCAAAGCTAAGTGTGGGGCTTACAATAGACCTTTTGGTTATTACCTAAACATAATCCAACCTTGTATGTCAACCATATATATGTTTAAGTTTACATAAAATAACCATAGAATCTTAGTTTATTGGATTAAGCTAATGCATAAGATAGATAAACTAACTTCTTATTTTATTCAATAAATAAAATGTATATACAATTTACAAAACTACAAAACCCAAGAGATTTAAGACACACCAGTCCCAACATGGACAACCGTCCTCATAAGTCAAGCACGATGCTATTAAATATGTTTACAATTCCCACATTTAAGAAGGAATCTCTGTTAGAGAACATGTTCTAGACATGATGGTCCACTTCAACATGGTGGAAGAGTCAGGTGTTCATGTCGAATTCGAGTGGAATTCTATTCGTTTTGGTGGTGTAACTAAAGCTGGAACAGGAAGTTTGATTATAGTCGTGAAATTCGAGCATGGTCAATACATTGGAGAAGTGCGTGCTAAGGAAGAAGAAGATGGGGCTGAAATTTTGAGGTTAGTAAGTTAACTCAATTCCTAACCATTTCTATGAAGGATGTTTGAGTTAAATTTGAAAGGAAACATGTAAAATTGTAGGTGGAAGTGATTGCTATTGATTTGCTGGGCAATTGAGAGCAAATGAGTGTTATTTGAGAATATCTCTAAAACGGAGAAGAATCATGCTCTAAAATTTCAAGGTAAGTTAGAGAACCTATTCCTTTACAAGTTTGTAGAAGGGAAGAAGTTCTCAATTTAGCTGGAAATATGATTTTTTATCAGGTAGAAGTGAGAACAAAAGGAAAGGAAGAAACAGTGGCTATCGAGTCTCGCTAGTATTGCAGTATCGCTGAGAAGTTGGAGAGTGAGTAGCTAGACGAGTGTCGCTAGAAACGCAGAGAGCTATGCGTCTCTCAAATCTCGCTGAGTGTCGCTAAGTGTCGCTACTTAAGGTGAATCTCGCTAGTCTCCCTCATTATGGTCTCGCTAGTGTTGTATATTTGTAAGCCAATCTCGCTAGTAATCTCGCTCATTATGAATTATGTTGGGAGAAATGAGTTTCGATGATGAAGCATGCTTGGACTTTAATTATGCCAACTTAATGGTTATGGAAAGATAGTTTAAGAAAGCCTAACACGAGAAATGTGTATTTACATGCCAAAAAGAGCTAGAGAAGGCGTATAATCCACTCAAGGCCTAGGACGAGTGGTGAGTGACACTTTCCTTTTCCTAAATGATTTTAGTTAAAATGTTTAGCCAAGCTTTCGTATAAAATGTACTTTTATAATGATTTGAAAAGCATGATGGCACCTTATATTTGATTTATGGCATGAATGCTTTTACTTGATGTTATAACATGAAGGCATTGTTGAAAGACATGTTTATAAGATGCTTTTTGTTGAGATACGCTTTGTTTCCATGAAAGGTGTTTAAAATGAAATGTTTATGCGAAACATACCTGTTTCTAAAACGTTTTCTAAGGGACCCAATGCTGAAGGACATTTGAGAAGGCATGTGGGCAGCCCTATGATTAGGGACCCAGTATTGATGGACTCGGAGAAGGTACTTGGGCATCCCGAGATATTCCTATGTGCACATAGAGGTTTTCGACGTTGGGCGCGTTGAGTTTTGTTTCACCTTAACTATTGTCGTTTTCGACGTTGGGTGTGTTGAGTCTTGCTCCACCCCAACTAAGGTTGTTTTCGACGTTGGGTGCGTTGAGTCTTGCTCTGCCTCAACTAAGGGAAAAGATTGCAAAACTAATCTGGAATTCTGTATGATTTTTCTAAAACGATCATGTATGATTTGGCAAAGGCATTTGAGCATGTTTTTCCAATAATTATGAGTTGATTCTGTCACACCCCCTCCCAAGTTTACCTGCATAGCCTAAAAGGAGACGTGAGGACAGTATACATCACCCCTCTTGTGACGCATACCATCCATTCCTTCACACACATTCCAAATTGTTCACAATGTAATCTCCACATTCTAAGACATTTTAAACATCACATATAGAAAAGTATATACAAGCCAAAAACGAAATTTCTCAACTCTTTTACATGTCCCTACACAACCCATAGTTCAACCCCTGGTAATTGTACATACATATCTACATGCCACCTAATTAAGGTTTAACATACAAACAACACTTCAACTAGTCAGATTTTCTGGAGACTCGAAGCTTAAGCAGGGCGAGTGGGAGAAAGCAAAGCACCAGGAACGTCCTTGCTACCTGGAGGGGAAAGAAAACATGGAAAACATGAGCTAAAAGCCCAGTGAGTGGCTAATTTAGCAAACTATTTTAGTTCGAAATCATCAGGAATAAAACTGAGTTCAACGTCAAGTATAAAACATGAAGTCACTTCATATGTATTAGTTAAGACAAGCTTAATTGCCCTTATCAATTCATGCATGATTTTTTAACAAATCATAAGAAAACAATTTAGATACAATACTTTTCCCTTAGTTGAAGTGGAGCAAAACTCAACACCCGAACGCCGAAAACATATAAGGCTCGATGCGAAGCAAGACTCAACACACCAGCATATAACCTCTATGTGCACATAGGACTATGGCGGGTTGCCCAAGTACCTTCTCCATGTCCTTCAGTACTGGGTCCTGGGGAAACTCACATGCCTTCTCATGTCCTTCAACATTGAGCCTCCTCTAGAACATTTTTCTTTTAAGAAGCAACACTTTATATAAACAGATTGTATACAAATCATTCATAAGAATACAGGGCAATTATTATATCAATAACATTTCACAAACATGCTTTTCAATAACTTTAAGAACATAACGTATGCTTCATAAATCATTTGATCACAAAATCATATTCCATTGGAAAACCGAACTATCATATTCAACATAATTGTTTTAAAGTAAGAAAAGTGTCACTCACAATTCTTCCTAGGCCTTGAGTGGATTATATGCCTTTCCTATCTCCTCTTGGCCTGAAACAAATACTTTTCCTTGTTATACTTCTTTTCCATTCACTTTAATATAAACAACAACTCAACATATGCACAATGTTTGTAGTTCATCATGCAGTTAGGCTTTCATTAGTTCATTCTCAAGCCTTAAATACTAAGGCTATTACTATTAGCTGTTACTTACCCTTCTGTTAGACTTCAATTCAAAGAACACTTTGCGTGCAGCTCACTTTTGCTATTATACCAACATTTGAGCTTTATCTTCTTCTTAGCAAAGCTGACTGTTATAGCTTTGATGTCTCTGCTTAATCCCTGCTAAAAACACATTTTCAGCCCATATTAAGACTTCTTCCCTTCTCCAAACTTGTAAAGAATTAAGTTCCATAGCTTACCTCAAAATTTCAAGGCTTAACTCTTTTTCGTTCTCCAGTTATGCCAAAATCATTCCACGTTGCTCCAGATTGCATAACAGTTCTGTAGTTGCTGCTTTTACCTAAAGATTCATGTGATTAACCTCAATTTCAGCTTAACCATCCTTCATAAGACTTGTTATAAATTACGTTAGCTTACTAACCTCAAAATTTCAACCCTAAACTCGGCTTCCTCGAGTCGTTTTACTCCAAACATCGACCACTATTCAGTCTGTGCGTCTACGATCAATCCTCTGTTCCAGCTCGGATTTCAACACCAAAACGGGTAGAATTTCGCCCAAAAACTATAAGAACACCTTCCTCTTCCTTCTCTGGTGGTTTCTCTGAAAGATGGAACCGACTTAAGCTCTCGAAACATGTCTGAAAGTGATTAAACTCACCTATATATACTGCCGACTTATCCCTCACAAGTACCGAGATGATAATGCCGACCTATCCCTCACCCGTAGGCTAACGCGGGTCTTCTCTTTGACGCAAGGCACTCATGTCTATATTCTCCTTCAGTGCCTTCAGCCACTAACCACTCTCAGCACATGGTGTTCTCAGCGCCTCCTACTTTCGACGGATACAACATAGTCATTCACACTACTAGCTTCATCGCGTCAAGACCGTTCTGTTGTGGACGCAGTGTGACTTCAGCGCATGGCTGTCTTCGACGCATGGTGACTTCAACGCATAGTTCAAGCATATTTCTTTCCCTGTCAATGAGCACTTATCCTTCGATGCGACGACTACTTCATCTCACAACCCTTCGTGATTCAATCAACAACGCATCGTTTCTCAAATAATTCAACTTCCCACTACATTCACCAACGCATGGTCTTGGCCAACCCTTAACCAAAATTTTGCTCTACTTCTCGGCTACTTTTCCTCTAGTAATGCATAACCTCAATCGCATTGCTCTCCCCAACACTTGGTTTTACAAGTCAGTGCTTACAGATTCCATGTTTTATACGTATTGTGATAACGATTTTACCCTGTTGGTTTCCAAACCAAAGACAATTTTACAAAACTAGTCACTCACAGGGCTTTTAGCTCATGCTTTCCATGTTTTCTTTTCCACCTAGGTAGCGAGGACGTTCCCGGTGCTTAGCCTACTCCAGCTCGCCCTGCTTTAGCTTCGAATTATCATAAACAGTTCACCTTGTGGTTGTTGTATGTGTAAATAACCTTATATAGGTGGCATGTAGACCTAGTCGTACATATGTTGGGATGTGTGATGGGAAGTTGTATAAGTATATTGTGAATATGTTGGAATGTTTAAATTACATAAGCATAAGTTCTTAAGGCTTGAATTTATGAGTAGATATGTATGAAATAATTTAATAGGTTTATCAGGTACAGATGGGCAGTATACATCACAAGAAGGGTGATGTTTATTGTCCTCACATCTCCTCTCAGGTTGAGTAGGGTAATCTGGGAGGGGGTGTGACAAGTTGGTATCAGAGCGAAAGAGTCTTGGGGATAAGATCATACATTGTAGTGTATGAACATGTATTTCTAGCAAGTAATAATGTTATGTTTTAATTTAGGAAACATGCCACCTCGAAGCAGGCGAGCTAGGGAAGCAGCAGCAGGAACTTCTGAAGCTACTAGCAGTTGTGGAGATATGTCTGAGGGTGAATCCAGTCATCCTTAAGTTGGGGTTAATGTCGAGGAGCAGATATTTACTAGAATTGCAGAAAGGTTGGCTGTAGGCATTAGATCAGTGTAGTCAGATCCTGAAAAGAAATATAGTATTGAAAGATTGAAGGCTTTAGATGCTACCACTTTTGAAGGCACCGTAGATCTTGTTGAGGCGGAGGCATGGTTGAATTTACTCGAGAAATGTTATCGTGTAATGAAGTGCTCTAATGACAGAAAGGTAGATTTGACAGCGTTTTTGCTCCAAAAAGGGGCAGAAGATTGGTGGAGAATTGAAGAAAGTAGGAAAGGAGACATAGAAGAAATAAGTTGGAATGAGTTTAAGAAAGCGTTTCAAGAAAAGTATTGTCCAAGAGCATTCAGTGATGCCAAACGAATGAGTTTCTGAGGTTGGTACAAGGATCGATGTCAGTGGCGGAGTATGAGAAGAAATATATTGAGTTGTCTAAATATGCCACTGCAATTGTTGCTAATGAGATTGATAGGTGTAAAAGGTTTGAGGAAGGCCTACGGGAGGAAGTTCGTACTCCTGTGACCGCCAGTGAAGAATGGGCGGATTTTTCCAAGCTAGTAGAGGCGGCTATGCGAGTTGAAAGAAATCTGATGGAAAAGAAGACAGAAGTTAAATCATTTAGAAGGGGACGTGCATTTCACTCCTCTAGTGCTGCTTAGGGACAGTCAAGTAGAAGATTTGTGTCAGGCGTGTCTAGTAGAGGAAAACTTCAAAGGCAGATCGAGTGGACAGGCTACTTCTAAGACCAGTACCTGTAGAGGTATGCAGGGGCAGAGACCAAGTTTCAGTGGTCCAGTGCAGTTAATGGGAGATTCTCAAGGTGGACAACCTGGTGAGTCCACAACTAGTTCTGCGAGGAAACCGGTATGTCCCACTTGTAGGAGATATCATTGGGGACAGTGCAGGGATCGAATTAATGAATGATATAACTATGGACAAACGGGTCATTTTAAATGAGAATGCCCCCAGTTGATGCTGCAAGTTAAACCTGAGCAGAGAACTGCGTCAGATGTGGTTAGTCAACCACAAAAACCTGCTGGAATTGGTGGTGAGAGAACTAGTGGATCGAGGCAGAAAGGAGCTAAGGGATGACCAAGACAGCAGGGGAAGGTCTTTGCCATACTCAGCAAGAAGCTAATGACGCTCCTGATGTTGTTATTGGTATACTTTCTATTTGTCATACTTCTAACCATGTGTTAATAGACCCTGGAGCTATTCATTCTTTTGTTGCTAGTATGTTTGTTGTGAATATAAATGGTAAATTAGAACCTTTGCTTGAGGAACTGTTTAATTATGCCTCTATTGGTGATGTGCTTGTAGCTAGTGAGGTGTATGAGAATTGTGTAGTAGAAATTGGTGGTGTAACCATGATAGCGAACTTGATTCCCATAGATATCCAAGACTTTGATGTTATATTGGGAATGCATTTCTTGTCTAAATATCGAGCCACTAAGGATTGTTTCTGGAAGAAGGTTGTATTTAAAGGATTCGAAAGGACTGAAGTTATTTTCAGGGGAGATAGGAAAATTCTTCCTACCTGTTAGATATCTGCGGTTAAAGCTAGGAAGTTGTTAAGCAAGGGTTGTTCAGCATACCTTGCTTCTGTGGTTGATATACAGGCCAATAAGTTAAGACTAGAGGATTTTCCTGTGGTCAGTGAATTCCTGGATGTGTTCCCTGAAGAATTATCAGGTTTACCTCCTAATAGGGAAGTAGAGTTTTCTATTGAGTTGATTCCTGGAACTGCACCAATCTCACAAGCTCCATATAGGATGGCTCCTAAAGAATTGAAAGAATTGAAAGTACAGTTGCAAGAATTGATTGACAAGGGGTGTTCGACCTAGCGTGTCACCGTGGGGAGCACCCGTGTTGTTTGTAAAGAAGAACGATGGCATACTTAGACTGTGTATTGATTATTGACAGTTGAACAAGGTAACGATACGTTATAGGTATCTAATCTGGTTGATCAACTCAAAAGTGCTTCAGTATTTTCTAAAACTGATTTGCGATAAAGGTATCATCAGGTGAAGATTAGGGGATCTGACATCCTTAAGATTGCGTTCAGGACAAGGTATGAACCTTATGAGTTCCTTGTGATGCCTTTTGGGTTAATTAATGCTCCAACTGTATTCATGGATCTCATGAATCGAGTGTTCCACCCGTACTTGGATCAGTTTGTTATAGTATTTATCGATGATATACTGGTATACTCTGAAAGTAAGGAGAAGCATGCTGAACACCTCAGAGTAGTATTAGAGACATTGCATGATGAAAGATTATATGCTAAGTTCAGTAAGTGTGAATTCTGGCTTAATCGTGTTGTATTTCTAGGACACGTGGTATCAGCAAAAGGAGTCAGCGTAGATCCACAAAAGACTGAAGCGATAGTTAAGTGGGATCGACCTACTACTGTGACAGAAGTTCGTAGTTTTCTTGGTTTAGCAGGTTATTATCGCCGATTCGTGGAAGGTTTCTCGAAAATAGCACTTTCATTAACGAGTTTAACTAAGAAGAATGCTAAATTTGAGTGGATTGATGAATGTGAACGAAGTTTTCAGGAATTAAAGAAAAGACTTGTGACAGCACCAATATTAACTTTGCCTACTCCTAGTGTGGAATTTGAGATCTATTGCGATGCATCACGACAAGGCTTAGGTTGTATGCTTATGCAGGGAGGAAAGGTTGTTGCTTATGCATCTAGACAGTTAAAGAAGCACGAATGCAACTACCCCACACATGACCTGGAATTAGCAGCTGTCGTGTTGGCCTTGAAGATTTGGAGACATTACTTATACGGAAAAAAATGTCATATCTTAACTAATCATAAAAGCTTGAAATACATTTTTGATCAGAAGAAGTTGAACTTAAGACAGAAGAGATGGGTGGAGTTAATCAAAGACTATGATTGTTCGATAGAATACCACCCAGGGAAGGCTAATGTTGTAGCTGATGTGATAAATAGGAAGTCAAGACAAGCTAAGACTTCATTGAACGCTATTGGTGCAGAGTTAGTAAAGGAACTAAAAAGTTCAAATGCATTGTTATCAGTGGACAAGACCGGGAGGTTTGTTCGCACACTTCTAGGTGAGACCCACCTTTGATGGCTTATATTGTTAAAAGACAAATGGAAGACTCCATACTCAGAAAAATAGCAGAGGAGGTGAATCTTAAACAGAGGACAGATTTTGATATAAGGAATGATGGAGCCTTACTAAAACAGGGAAGGTTGTGTGTTCCTAATGATCTGACATTGAAAAATGCTATTCTATAGGAAGCTCATAGTTCTGCATATGCAATGCATCTAGGGAGTACAAAGATGTACAGAACTTTGAGAGAATATTACTGGTAGCCAGGAATGAAGCGAAAAATTGCAGAATATGTGCTAGATGTTTGATTTGTCAGCAAGTTAAGCTAGAGAGACAAAGACCTAGGGGACTTTTGAAACCACTTTCCGTACCTGAATGGAAGTACGAGCAAATCACTATGGATTTCTTATTTGGTCTTCCTAAAACTCCAAGTGGTTACGATGGAATATGGGTGATAGTTGACAGATTTACTAAGACTGCACGTTTCCTGCCAGTAAAAGTGACTTTCACCCTTGACAAGTTGGCCAAGCAGTATGTTGACAGAATAGTAAGCCAATATGGAGCTCCCATGTCTATTGTTTCAGATAGAGATCTGAGGTTTACATCTAAGTTTTGGCCAAGTCTACAACAAGCGTTGGGAACCAAGCTAAAATTTAGTACAGCTTTCCATCCTCAAACTGATGGACAATCAGAAAGAACTATTCAGACTCTAGAGGATACGCTATGTGCTTGTGTGCTGCAATTTAAAGGAAGTTGGGATACTTATCTGTCATTAATGGAGTTTGCTTAAATAATAGTTACCATTCTAGTATTGGAATGGCAGCTTATGAAGCACTATATGGCAGGTGATGTAGAACTCCTGTATGTTGGGGTGAAGTGGGGGAACGGAAGTTGATGGGACCGGAATTAGTACAAACTACATCGGAAAATGTTAAGTTTATAAGAGAAAAGTTGAAGACTACACAGGATCAACAGAAAAGCTACGCTGATAAGAGGCGTAGAGATTTAGAATTCGAACTTGGTGATAAAGTTTTCTTAAAGTTATCCCCCTGGAAATGAATTTTGAGATTTGGAAAGAAGGGAAAGTTGAGTCCAAGATACATTGGACCTTATAAGATTTTGGAACGCATAGGATCGTCAGCTTATCGATTGGCATTCCCTATGGAGTTGTTCAAAATACATGACATATTCCATGTTTCTCTATTCAGAAAGTACATTCCAAATTCCACACACGTTTTGGAGGTTCAACCTATTCAGATAAATGAAGACTTGCCTTATGAAGAAGAGCCTGTGCAAATCCTTGATTGAAAAGAGCAAATGTTGAGATAAAAAACTATACCACTTGTTAAAGTTTTATGGAGAAATCACCAAGTGGAAGAGGCAACATGGGAAAGTGAAGACCAAATGAAGATCAAGTATCCTCATCTTTTCTCATAATGATCTTACTTGAATTTCGAGGATGAAATTCTAAAAAAAGGGGTAATGAATTGTAAGCCCTAACTTGTAAGACATGCTTAGCCTTAGGGAGAAGGCAAGCTAAGAAGAAGTCTATGTGTTATGCGTTGAAAAGAGGAGTGGTGGCCGAGAATGAAGGAGCAAAAATTGTTAAGTGGTGGCCATAACTATGCGTTGGTGAGGTAGAAGAGTTGTTATATTTTGATAGAGCTACTATGCGTTGAAGGTGTAACCATGAAAAAGTTGTTATGCGTTGAAGGTGTCACCATGCGCTGAAGGTGTCACACGCGTTGGAAGGGAAGTTGGAACTTGGCGGGGGAAAAGTTGTACTTGACCTACCATGCGTTGGTAAGGTTACTATGCGTTGGAGAGTGGTTGTATGCGTTGGACTGCAGTTATGCGTTAAAGGTTCCCATGCGTTGAAGGTTCCCATGCGTTGAAGGCAGTTGTGTGTGGATGGTTGTTGTGGGCGTTGGAGGTAGGTTGCGTCGAGGGTGCTATGCATTGGTGTGTTGGTGAAAGTCTGCGCCGGCCAGCTTCTTTTAAAAAGGAATGGAAGTGGAGGTTAAGTTGGCAGCATATATATATGAGTGGGCCAAATATTTAATCATTTTACACACTTTCCAGAGCTCAAGTCGGTTCCATTTTTTAGAAAAACAACAAGGGAAGGTAGAAGAAGGTGTTCATGTTGAATTTGAGTGGAATTCTATTCGTTTTGGTGGTGTAACTAAAGCTGGAACAGGAAGTTTGATTGTGGTCGTGAAATCCGAGCATGGTCTATTCATTGGAGAAGTGCGAGCTGAGGAAGTGGAAGATGGGGCTCAAATTTTAAGGTTTGTAAGTTAACTTAATTCCTAACCATTTCTATGAAGGATGTTTGAGTTAAATTTGAAAGGAAATATGTAAAATTGTAGGTGGAAGTGATTGCTATTGATTTGCTGGGCAATTGAGAGCAACTGAGTGTTATTTGAGAATATCTCTCAAACGGAGAAGAATCATGCTCTGAAATTTAGAGGTAAGTTAAAGAACATATCCCTTTACAAGTTTGTGGAAGGAAAGAAGTTCTGAATTTAGCTGGAAATATGATTTTTATCAAGTAGAAGTGAGAACAAAAGGAAAGGAAGAAACTGTGGTTGTTGGGTCTCATTAGTATTGCAGTATTGCTGAGAAGTTGGAGAGTGAGTAGCGAGACGAGTGTCGCTGGAAATGCAGAGAGCTATGCGTCTCTCAAATCTCGCTGAGTGTCGCTAAGTACCACTACTCGAGGTGAATCTCGCTAGTCTCGCTCATTATGGTCTCGCTAGTGTTGTATATTATGTTGGGAGAAATGAGTCTCGGTGATGAAGCATGCTTGGAGTTTAATTATGCCAACTTAATGGTCATGGAAAGGAAGTTTAGGAAATTCTAATACGAGAAATGTGTATTTACAGGCCAAGAAGAGCTAGGGAAGGCGTATAATCCACTCAGGGCCTAGGACTAGTCGTGAGTGACACTTTCCTTTTCCTAAATGATTTTAGTTAAAATGTTTAGCCAGGCTTTCATATAAAATGTACTTTTATAATGACTTGAAAAGCATGATGGTTGCTTATATTTGATTTATGGCATGAATGCTTTTACTTGATGTTATAACATGAAGGCATTGTTGAAAAACATGTTTATAAGATGCTTTTTGTTGAGATACACTCTGTTTTGCATGAAAGGTGTTTAAAATGAATTGCTTATGCGAAACATACCTATTTCTAAGACGTTTTCTAAGGGACCCAATGCTGAGGAACATTTGAGAAGGCATGTGGGCAGCCCTGTGATTAGGGACCCAGTACTGATGGACTCAGAGAAGGTACTTGGGCATCCCGAGATATTCCTATGTGTATCTAGAGGTTTTCGACGTTGGGTGCATTGAGTTTTGCTCCGCCTCAACTAAGGTCGTTTCGACGTTGGGTGTATTGATGTCACACCCCCTCCCGGATTATTCCCCATAATTCGAGAGAAGATGTGAAGACAGCAATCTTGACTCCTCTGTAAGGTTCACTGTCTAACCAATAACACTAAAGACGACCCAGACGAGGTTCTTGCGTAGGCAAAGCATCCCGAACTCACTCGCTACCTAGAAAATAGAAAAAAAAAACATGGGAAAACATGAGCTAAAGCCCCGTGAGTGACTAGTTTTATAAAAGTATCTTTTGTTCGAAAACAGGCATGTTACAATCATTATAACACAATATACGTAAAACATAGATCCGATTCATCATTTCTGTAAAATCATACTTTCCAACAACTTGATCAAATGGCATAAATTCGTTCCAAATCGTAGAAGATCGTTTTAGAAAAATTATATAGAAAACCCATTTAGTTTCTCAATCATTTTTACCTTAGTTGAGGCGGAGCAAAACTCAACGCTCTCAACGTCGAAAACAACCTTAGTTGGGGTGGAGCAAGACTCGACACACCCAACGTCGAAAACAAATTTTTACCTTAGTTGAGGCGGGGCAAAACTCAACTCTCTCAACATCGAAAACAACCTTAGCTCGGGTGGAGCAAGACTCAACGCACCCAATGTCGAATACCATCCTTGGCTTGATGCAGAGCAGAACTCGATGCACCAGCAATATCAACCTCTATGTGCACATAGGAATATGGTGGGTTGCCTAAGTACCTTTTCCATCCTTCAGTACTGGGTCCCAGTGAAACTCACATGCCTTCTCAATGTCCCTCAGCATTGAGCCTCCTCTAAAACATTTTATAAGCGGGTTGCCCAAGTACCTTTTTCGAGTCCATCAATACTGGGTACCTGGGAAACTCACATGCCTTGTTAGCATTGAGCCTGCTCTAAAACATTTTAAAAACAATCATTTCACATAAATAGTTCATATGTAACCTTTCATGGAAAACAAAATATTTCTCGATAAACAACATCTCGCAACTTGCCTTTCAACATCTTATAGAAATCAGATAAAACATGCCTTGTGAACAATATAATCAAACATCATGCTTTTCAAGAAAACAGTTCATCTCAAAGCCATATCTCATAAGAACACCGAACTAAGCATTTTCAATAAATTTCGTTTTCAAAGAAAGAAAAGTGTCACTCACCAAGACGCTTAAGGAATTTCCTCTTTTTCCTTCAACTTTTGCTTTCCCGAGCTCCTTAAACGCAAGGCTTGAGACTCTAAACGGCAAGGTAGCTGTTTCCTCTTGCTGGCAGCTCAGTTGAACGCAACCTTGCTCCTTAAACGCAAGGTTTAACAGCTGACGCAGAGTGCAACTTAACTAATAACTCTTCTAGCTTCAATTTTTTTTTTTTTTGATTCGTCGACCTCTTTTGAACGCAAGGTCCAACTTGAACACAAGGTCCAACTTGAACGCAGCGTTCACCTTGAACGCAAGGAAATAGTTTCCTCCTGCTTCCTCTTCAAAACTCCGACTTTTGGATCCTCCCTCTTGCTCCTCTTCCCTTAGGGTCCTATTTATAGCTTTGAAGTGCTTTCTATCTCACTTCTCTTCTCTTTTTGCCACTTATTTGCCACCTGTCACGCTGCATGACATATCCGACATACAATTTTGACATCTCCTCCTTATGAGGTGTTAAGTCCAAATGAAACCATGCATCCTTTACCAATTCCTCTTATGTGTCCAACTTACTATAATATACAAACTATCCATCCAACATAGTGTTCCCTATGCGTTCATATAATCCTTTTCCAGGTTTTAGCTTCTTTACTCCCTTTCCTTACTCTCGGCCTTACTACTTTTAACCACGTTTCTTCACCGCATACTACTAGGCGTCCATGTATCAAATGCATACTACTATGCGTTTGTACCTTACCGCATAATACCATGCGTCCAACTCTCTTCCCTTATGTCCAATCTTAGCTACAAGTCCTTCTCTTGTGTGAACACACATCCGATGATGTGGTTTACCCTTGATAACCAAATCCAACTCAAGACCTTCCTCTATGCGTTTGCATTCTCTGCGTTTACCTTTACTTCGTTCTGCATCTATGACCTTCCTCCTATCCTTGAAAATTCCTTGATTATCCCTCTATGCGTCCTTGAGTTATATTCCAAGGTTATCCCTTTAACCTTTTCCTTGCACTTAACTATTTCTCTTATGATAAATTAGTATGCGTCTACGTCCTGCTCCCAGTCCTTAAGCTTACTTCTCAACCTTCTAATTTATTCAACACTCGAGAACATCTCTTGATAGAAGTCTATGCGTTACTCAGTTTGCGATAGTATTTTTCCCCTAGTTTCTCCTTATGCGTTTATCCTTCCTTTCTGAGACTTAGATTTCTTTCCAACACTCCACGACTTAACTTTATTCCTTTTTGCTTATACGTCCTACCTTCGCCAAAGCTACATTACCTTCCTTAACTACTTCCTATGCGTTTACCCAAAATCAAGGTTACATTTCCATTTACCATGGAATTAAGCTCCTCAACGCATAGCTGGTAGCCACCTTCAACGCATAAACTCCTCAACACATAGCCTTAACAACCCATGGTAGCCACCTTCAATGCATAGCAACCCTTCAATCATAGTTACCTTGAACACTAAATGTCCTTATCTGCGTTTGCTTTGATATACCCGAAGACTTCTTTACCAACACCAAAATCCTTACTAACCCATAATAAACCTTCAACGCATGTTGCTTACCCCTTAAGGTTCTTCGGCTTCTCTTTTCTTTCTAACTTAACTCCTCCAAAACCATTCTCATAACTTGTTACTTTCCAAGACCAAGTGTGAGCCATGCGATTTCCTCTTCTTCCTAATTCTCGTGTTTCTTTTCCAAACTTTAATATCAAATTCCTTCCAAATTAAAGTACCATGCGTTAACACTTTACCATCTATGCGTCAACTGGACTATGTTCCAAAGATACATCTAACTTTTAACTAATTCCCAACTATGCCTTCATTCCTTCATTCCCACTCTTAGTGAAATATCCATTCTTTTCCTAATACTATGATTTCAACTAATCTTCTTATCGCATAGTGATACTTCCCAAATATAGTTGATACACTCGAAAGATTTCCTTAAGTCTTTAGATCACCTTGCCATTCAAAATCACCTAACATAATTCTTTCCCAACTTCTTAATGCCTTCTTTTTAAACCAAAACCCAGCTCACAAATCACTTTCCCTCCTTCCATTCATCTGAATGCATAGATTTCTTGGCCAAAATCCAGCAATTCTACAAACATAACTTTTCTGTCTTAAAAATTTCCCAACTCCACATACTTATAATCTTAGCTCCACTATTCTAGTCTTACTTCTTCTCTTACTAGCCATCTTAAGTACCTAGGTTCTGAGATAGGGTCTTACAGTTGAGTCTTGCTCCACCCCAACTAAGGTTGTTTTTTACGTTGGGTGCGTTGAGTCTTGCTCCGCCTCAACTAAAGGAAAAGATTGCAAAACTAATCTGGAATTCTGTTAATTTTTTTGGAACGATCATGTATGATTCGGCAAAGGCATTTGAGCATGTTTTTCCCATAATTATGAGTTGATTCCATGTTTTATACGTATTGTGATAACGATTTTACCCTGTTGGTTTCCAAACCAAAGAAAATTTTACAACACTAGTCACTCACGGGGCTTTTAGCTCATGCTTTCCATGTTTTCTTTTCCACCCAGGGAGCGAGGACGTTCCCGGTGCTTAGCCTACTCCAGCTCGCCCTGCTTTAGCTTCGAGTTATCAGAAACAGTTCACCTTGTGGTTGTTGTATGTGTAAGTAACCTTGTACAGGTGGCATGTAGACCTAGTTGTACAAATGTTGGGATGTGTGATGGGACGTTGTATAAGTATATTGTGAATATGTTGGAATGTTTAAATTACATAAGCATAAGTTCTTAAAGCTTGAATCTATGAGTAGATATGTATGAAATAATTTAACAGGTTTATCAGGTACAGATGGGCAGTATACATCACAAGAGGGGTGATGTTTATTGTCCTCACATTTCCTCTCGGGTTGAGTAGGGTAATCTGGGAGGGGGTGTGACAAATATGATTTACTAGTTGTTGAAACATGTTTAGTGGAGAATGATAACTCCACCTAGATATTAGGTTCAAGAGCCACTAATCGTGTTTGTTCTTATTTTCAGGAAACTAGTTCATGGAGACAACTTCAAGAAGGCGAGATAACTCTCCAGGTTGGATAAAGGGAGATCATCTCAGCCAAAGCAGTGGGAGATATGAAATTGTTGTTTAGAGATAGATACATTGTATTGGAAAATGTACTTTATGTTCCTAGTATTGGTAGGAATTTGATATCTATCTCTTGTTTGTTAGAACAATTGTACAAAGTATCTTTTGATGTAAATGAAGCATTCATTAGCAAAAGAGGTATTCATATTTGTTCTACAAATTTAGAAAACAACTTATATAAGTTAAAACCAACCAAAGCAAAAACTATTTTAAATACTGAGATGTTTAAAACAGCTAAAACATAAAATAAAAGGCAAAAAGTTTCTCCTAATACCTATCTTTGACATCTAAGACTTGGCCACATTAATCTTAATAGGATTGGGATGCTGGTTAAAAGTGGACTTCTAAGTCAGTTAGAAGACAACCCTTATACCTCCATGTGAGTCTTGTCTTGAGGATAAAATGACCAAAAGGTCGTTTTCTGGAAAAGGTCTAAAAGCCAAAGAACCCTTAGAACTCGTGCATTCAGACCACTGTGAACCTATGAATGACAAAGCGCGAGGAGGGTATGAATATTTCATTAGTTTCATTGATGATTATTCTAGGTATGAATATGTTTACCTAATGCATCATAAGTCCAAAGCTCTTAAAAAGTTCAAAGAGTATGAGGCTGAAGTTGAGAACCAATTAGGTAAAACTATATCAAAACACTTCGATCAGATCGAGATGGAGAGTATATGAACTTGAGATTTCAGGACTATATAATAGAACATGGAATTTAGTCTCAGCTCTCTCCACCTGATATGCCTCAATAGAATGGTGTATCAAAAAGGAGAAATAGAACCTTGTTAGACATGGTTCGTTCAATGATGAGCTGTGCTCTATTGCCTAATTCGTTTTGGGGATATGCAGTAGAGATTGTTGTATATATTTTGAACATGGTTCCTTCTAAAAGTGTTTTAGAAACACCCTACAAATTATGGAGAGGGCGTAAAGGTAGTGTACGTCACTTCAGAATTTAGAGATGCCCAGCACATGTGTTGGTGCAAGATTTGAAGAAGTTAGAACGTCGTTCAAAATTGTGCCTCTTTGTAAGATATCCCAAAGAAATGAAAGGTGGTTTGTTTTATAATCCTCAAGAAAACAGAGTGCTTGTATCGATAAATGCTACATTCTTAGAGGAAGACAACATAAGAGATCACCAACCTAGCAGTAAACTAGTATTCAGTGAAATTTCCAAAGAAACTACAGATATGTCAACAAGAGTTGTTGATCAGGCTAGTCCTTCCACTGGAGTTGTTGATAGAACACATCCTTTTCAAGAGTTGAGAGTGCCTTCATGTAGTGGGAGGGTTATTCATCAACCCAACCATTACATGGATTTAACAGAAACTCAAATCGTCATACCTGATGATGGCATATAGGACATATTGACCTATAAACAGGTAAATAATGATGTAGATCGAGACTAGTGGATCAAAGCCATGGACCTCGAAATGGAGTTTATGTACTTTAATTCTGTATGGGAACTTGTAGATCAACCAAATAGAGTAAAACCTATTGGTTGCAAATGGATCTACAAAAGAAAACGAGACCAAATCGGTAAGGTACAGACTTTTAAGGCTCGATTAGTGGCAAAGGGTTTTACCTAGAGAGAAAGGGTGGACTATGAAGAAACCTTCTCCCATGTTGCCATGTTAAAATTGATTAGAATATTCTTATCCATTGGCACGTTTTATAATTATAAAATTTGGCAAATGGATGTCAAGACAGCCTTTCTGAATGGCTATCTTAAAGAGAGTATCCATACAGCTCAACCAGAGGGGTTCATTGAACAAGGTCAAGAGCAAAAGGTTTGCAAGCTTAAACGATCAATATATGGGTTAAAATAAGTATCTCGGTCTTGGAATATAAGGTTTGATACTGCAATCAAATCATATGGCTTTGAACAAAATGTTGATGAACCTTGTGTCTACAAGAAAATTATTAGCAACATTGTAGCTTTTCTTGTATTATATGTCGATGATCTCCTTCTCCTTGGGAATGAGGTAGGATTCCTGACTGACGTTAAACAATGGCTAGAAACGCAATTCCAAATGAAAAATTTGGGAGAGACTCAGTATGTTCTTGGAATCCAAATAGTTTGGAATCAAAAAACAGAACGTTAGTTGTTGTGAATCTTTATTAAACTTGTTGTGCGTTCAACGTGCTTAATAATATGCATTACTGAACTGTCAAATTTTCCTATTCTTCACCCAAGTATAAGCAAAGAATGAGCTTTTCTCGGTGAGTTCGAGGTCGAACATAGGGACTATGCAGATTCTATAATTAGTTGGATTATTTGAGTCATGCATTTAAAGAATGTGGTGAGAAGTGATGTGTCTAAGAAACTATAAAGCAGTAAAACTAAGCTAAAGTGGTTGGATGGAGAGGTAATCGACACAGCAAAATCAGCTGATTGAATTATATGAATGGTAAAAACAGGACTTGGGTTGGTTATCATCTAAAGTTAGAAACGCATAGTGAGGTCTATTTCATACCAACGACTCTTCTCTCGGTTGTTAGCCGCTATGCGTTATATGTCTATAACGCGTAGGAGAGTGTTAAGTGCCAAGGTTATTCCTATGTCTAGGTAACACTTCTTAGCCTTGTCAATTGAGTTCCACAATCACTTACTCTCTTAAGCAGTTTGATTATTACTACTTATATCGATTAGCTAGATGGACATAAGCCTTAGATTAAAAGTACAATTGACAAGATGGAATATTCTTCTACGGTTCTTATTTAGATGATAATGCAACCCGTGACCCTTGAGAGAGTTAGTTACTCATGGATGATAAACAGCAAATAGAAAGTGATCAGAAATGAATAGCCATGGTAGATGTATAGATTGATGAACGGAATAAATATTTTAGAAAATACAATGTCTTGTTAATAAACTAAAACATAAGGAAGAAAAACATAGAAAGCATGGAATGGCTTCTCAATGTCTTCAGCTCGCCGAGATGGTAGCGTGAGTTCTGCTGTGAAGTGGTCAGGCGGAGGAAGACTCTTCTCTTTTGAGCTATTTGTCTCCGGTTGTTATCTGAAGAGAAGTCTGCTGTCACTTAGGAATTCTTCCGAGAGTTTCAACAATGTTTTAGCCTTCAGGTTTGCCCTTTTATAGATGTTGTGTTAAGAAAATCTGCATGATTTGAGGCTGAATTTTTGCCTTGCGTCCGTCTCACCTAATCGCGTGATTTCTGGTTTAATTTAGATCCACCACTCTCGCCGTAGATGAAGCATATCAATCTCCCAACAATCATCAAGATTCTTATCTGATCTCAGCTGCCTTGCATTTTTAGTTGATATGCATCCATGGATAACTTAGGTTCCTGCGTTCAAGTATGCCAACGCATCACCTACGTTATAGGGTTGCCAATGCATCCACCTGCGTTATAGGGTTGCCAACGCATCCATGGGTTGCTTGCATTAGAGCATGCATTTTAGGCTCAAAAAGCTTCAAAACAATTATCTTCGTCAATTTACAAGAGTAAAACGCATAGAAAGATTTATCAATAGAATTTAACTCAAAGTATCGCATGATTCTCTATTTAAACTCTATTCTTCTAAGAGAAAGACAATAATAACTTGTATTTCTACAAGTTATCATTAGCCTTGTCTCAAGCATCATATATTGACAAAATGTTATCTTAGGCATCAATCCAGGATATGAACATTGGACTATCGTTAAAAATATCCTCAAGTATCTAAGGAGAACAAGGAACTATATGCTCGTATATGGCGCCAAAAATCTAATCCTTACAGGATACACTAATTCTGATTTTCAGACCGATATAGATTCAAGGAAATCTACATCGGGATTAGTGTTCACTCCAAATAGAGAAGCAATAGTTTGAAGGAGTATCAAATAAGGTTGTATAGCTGACTCCACAAGGGAAGCCGAGTATGTAGTTGCATGCAAAGAAGCAAAGGAAGTAGTATGACTTTGAAAGTTCTTAGCACATTTGGAAGTTATTCCAAATATGCATCTGCCTATCACTCTCTATTGTGATAACAGTGGTGAAGTTGCAATTCTAAAGAACCCAAAAGCCATAAGTGAGGCAAACACATTGAATGCAAATATCATCTCATCAGAGAGATTGTACAAAGAGGAGATGTCATCGTTAAGCAGATTGCGTCAGAGTACAACATTTTTGATCTGTTTATAAAGACTCTCACAACTAAAGTGTTTGAGGATAACCTAGTGAGCCTAGGACATCGAGTTATGTAAACTAGGACAAGTTGGAGAGAGCCATGGGTATGTGATGCCCTAGTTTATTGTATTTATATGATTTTCCCTTTAAACTCAACATTATGTATTTATACCCATTGGAGTTTTAGTCCAAGTGGGAGTTCATTGAGTTTTATGTCCTAAAACTCGTCGTTTGTAAACTTTGAACATGTAAACTTTGAACATATTTTCAATAAAGTTGTTATCGAGGTTTATTCAGTAAAGATGTTTTGAATATGTGAATTTGATTTATTAAATCCAATAAACTAAGGACTCCTTGCTATAGTATGAATACTTAGACTTTATGTATAGACACAAATTTGGATCAAGTTTAGATAATTGCCAAAATGGTCCGTATTATAAGGATAAGGCTGGGTTCCTTATCTTGGAGACACTATGGATGTAGTCCACTTTGTATTTGATACAAATGATGTGATCCTATATAGTTCATGTTGAGAAATGAGAGTGGGGGCATCCTATGCAATGAGTTTTCATAAGACTGGATCATGAAATAATCACTTTTACTTTATAACACCGTTTTCTATTAAGACTGATTATTTCAACATGATGACCTAGGTAACTCAATCTTAATCTTGATCTAACTATGAATTCCTATTTATTTGGGATTATCCTTTAATCTGCATGGGTGAGAGTGGCTCGAGTTTGCCAACTTAATAAGCCTACCATTTTAGGGATAAGACCAAGTAGATAGCTAGGGACATAGTCTTGCAAGATGGAATTCGCTCCTACCTAATTCTAGGTTAGTAGAGAAATTGTTCCCTTAAATGCTGACTCTAAGTCTTGGACAAGGGGCCCAACCCTCTCATTGGCCCAAGAAGGACTCGGTTTGATGATTGGACCACAAACCAATTGTTCATTAGAGGATTAGTGGGACTTTAGGACTGAGATGTAATTATAGGTGTAAAACGGTAATTTTGACCCAGCTGTAACTACGAACAACTTGTGAATGATTGACTTACTAATCATGGTTATATCAAGTGGACAGAAATATATTTACAGTGAGAAAAGTTGAGCTACTGGGCTATAGCAGAGTGTCCTAGTAGTTGACGAATGTTAACTAACTAGGTTAAAGAGTTTAGCCGGTTAATTTTAAATCGTTTGAGCTCATGATCTGTAGGTTCATTATGTCCCCTTATTAGCTCATGGACTACACCTTAAAACAATGTGATGAAAGAATTTGAAAACGCTGAAATTCGTTTGAGTAAGTTTTACTAATTGTTCATTTTAATTATGAATTAAACGAAATTGGAGAGTTAGAAATATTTAAATATGATTTAAATATTAATCGAATGAATAGAGATTCATCAGATTGAAAGTTGTCGAATCAAACGGAAAATTTATTAATTTAATATTTCATATTAATTTAATCTAATTAATTAAATTATTTAATTAATTACTATTTAAATTAATATTATTGAAAATTAATTAATGGAATTAATTTTAAAAGAAACAAAAAATTGAAAGGAAAATTATCTTAAATAGCAAAACTGCTGAAAATATTTACAACTAATAGAAAAATACATAGTCTATATGATAGACCGCGATAGACTACTATTTGTGTCTATTGTGTCACAGATAGTAGTCTATCACGATTTAAGACGGTCTATCGTAGATAGACAGTGAAATTTTGTTATATTTGTTTGCTATATTTGAAAAGAGCCCAAATTGAAAATTTAAATTTTGAATTTTTCTTGGTGGATTTTCCCACTATTGCATGACGTAGGAGGTGGGAGTTCGTTCACTCTTAACCCATCATCAAACACCTCCTAATTGATTTGGTTAATCACTATTTTTGGTGTCATTATGCATGTAAATAAGATTTGCATGTCTTCCTCTATATATAGAGGAAAGAAAGATCAATCATGGGTTAAGTATCTTGGTGAATTTTGCTGAAATTTCTCATTAACCAAAAACTCCTCAAAACCTTCATTGCCTTCTTTTTTACTCCAAATTCATCACAATTTGGATTCTACCATCCGTTATAAGGCCAGAGAATAACAAGGGAGTCTCCTGTGGTGGTCCATGAAGTGTTCGTGATCAAAATCTTGGAGAAATTCAATTCAAATTTGAGCTACAACAAGTAAGTATAAAATTTTTGTTTTCGGTTTTGAAAACAAGCATATTTAATCCCTAAAATTGATGTAGTTAGAGTGCTTTAGACCTGAATTGCTCTCGCATTTATGTTTTAACTCCATCAGGTCTGTCCCCTCCAAGATACAATAACCCAACTGAAACATTGTATACCTTAAACCATTCTACACTAAAAGGTTGAGCTCAAAGCTCTACTTAATCGCTCCTAAAAGAGCTAATAAGAGAAAGTAAGAGAGAAAAATGTATTGAGTATTGTTTGTGTGTTATTGTGTTTTTTGAGAGATAGGTAGGTGAAGTATTTATACTAGAATCATAGATCTAGACAATTTATTATACAATTGTTAATATCTTTTCACATACATTTTTCACACTTATTACATACAAGTAAACCAACACATTTACTAGCTCATTTAAAAGTTAGACCTGTATAAATATATCAGTTGTCATGTATATATATATATATATATGTATATATATATATATATATCAGCTGTCATAGCCGTAAATTGCTCTTCTGTAACATTAGCTTGAGGCATAGGATCTTGTTTCCAAAATTTGCAAATTCAAGCAATATACCCACTTTTGCCACAAACAAAACAGGTTTGGAGTGTTGAGATGCACTTGGTTGTTATTCACTTGGTTCGGATACCTCTTATTATTAAACAAGTGAAATTTATGCTTCTTTTTTATATAATTTTTCTTTGGCTTTAAATGGCTATTTTGGGAATCTGAACATTAGATAAATTATCATTAAAAGATTAGGTTGACCTTTGGGAATTAATGTCACACCCCTACCCCAAGTTACCTTCTAACCTAGTAAAGATACAAGGACAGCAAGTATCGACCCTTTTACGGCACTTACTGTCTAACATATCTCCTTTTTTAAGCAACATATTAACTTGATAGATAATTTAAAGTATAAGCATAAACATCCATCTCACATTTCATTACCATACAATCTAATTTTTAAAGACTTTATACATATACATTCAAAAGTATTTACAACAACCCAAAGTATGAGATTAACATCCCTCCAAATCCTAGTCTATATGTACATGACAATCTCAGGATTCATTCATAGAAAGAAACTAGACAACTTAGGAACGTGTAGTTGAAGTAGATGAGGTTGAGTAGGCTAAGCATTAGGAACTCACTGGCTACCTGGAGAATAAGAAAAATAGGAAAATCATTAGTTGGATTGCTCAATGAGTGATAATAACACTTAAGTAACTTAAGATATAATCTTCTATAAAACTTTCACTAAGTTAAAACATGGAGAAATCGAGATCATTGATCATGGTACTATATCTAAAGCTTATAAAAGAAACATAGTTTACATAACCTATTAACAACATCTTCAATCACATTCACTTATCCTTAGGTGAGGTAAAGTAAACTCAATACACTCAATGTTAGTTTCCTCCTATGTGCACATTATAAATGCCCCCAAAGGGCTAGCACCTTGACACATGACCCAAAGCCTCATTGTCTGCCGAAATGAGTTCCAAGGACCTTGCAATTCAAGTTCCCCAAATGCTTTCTCCTTGTCCTTCAGCATTGGGTTCTTAAGGTGTTTTCCAATGCCTTATTATTGTCCTTCAGCATTGGCTTTCATAATATCCGAGTTGCCCAAGTACATTCTCCTTATTCTTTAGTACTAGGTCCCAATCATAACAGTTCTAGGGTTACCCAAATACCTTGACTTTTGTCCTTTAGTATCGAGTCCCTCTTATACATTGCCTAGGTACAATCATGTGTTGGAAGTACTATACATTTAACTGAATATACTTTGCTCAAGAACATTCATCATAAATAACTTATACATGCTCGTCAAACTTTTAAACCATATAGGAAGCATACTTAATAAACATAGGAATCCCTAAAGAATCTTGCGTCTAAAAGCTCATTAATTAGAAAATATTAGACACATTCATTCATTAAAGAAAATACATTGTCATTCACTCCTTTTGTTGAGTCCCAAATGGATTATAAATTGACCTCAGCTCCTCTTGTCCTGAAAATAAAATGCATCTCTTTTATTAGACTTCTCTTTAAGTTCTTTAATCTCATCCCAGTCATTTATGGCCTTAGAGTCAAATTTTAACCTTAAAATAACTCACCAACTCTTATCGGCTAAGTGATACTCTAGGTGATGTAAACTGCCCCTACGCGGGTAACTTGGCCAATGCTAGCATATGACACTACACAACCTCACCATGTGCGGCAACTCCCGCACAATCACACAGCTTCACCCACGCAGACAACCACACTGGAGCAGCTCCCGCACAGGCTCACTGCTCACAGGCGCACGCGCATGCGTACATGATGCGTTGAAGTGCCCTACACGTTCACCTTACGAGCATCACCCTGCATCCAATGTCAACCCCCTTTGGCTGCACACTCAGCCACACGCACACACCTTCCTATCCACCTATGCAATCAACCCCCAAAATAACCTCTAAAGCCTCTCAACAACCTTAGCCACCAAAAGCCTCTTTCCCGCCTATCACCTTCAACCTTTGGCCGACAACCACTCGATAGTCTCCACAACACAATCTACATTTTCAGCCATTAAAATCAACATCTCCAACCATTTTTAATGTTAATTTCTTTCCATAAACCTCAAAATTAGCCTCTTAACGTACTTACCTTCAAGTTTGGCCTTCAAATTTCTCTTCCATGGCTTGAAATCCACCAACCTTCCCTCTTGCTCAAGATCACCCGAGAGCATGAACAACCTCCAATTTTCCTCAAATTTCAAGCCCTTGCCATTGCAAATCCTCTCCGATAGACCTCATACATCAACTAGACTGATTGTGAGAGTTTAGTAAAAAAAAACTTCCCCTTCGGCACGAGTGAAATTGGCAAATTGATTCTTCTTTTCCAACCTTCTATTTATACCCCTAGCCAAGGCTTCATGCAACATAAGGATTTGCCACCTCCTGCTTCAAATTTTCCCACTTTTAATCTTTGCCTGCCACCTGATTATCCTTAATTAAATAAGTAAACATTATTAACCGATTTTAGGAGAAAACTTGGATGCCTACCTTAAAACTCATCTCGTCAAACCATAGCTCACAAGAACTTAAAGGTTCTTAGCTTGGCCTCACATTCGTACCTTTCAACGCTCCCCATGCCTCATGCTTTTTGACGTTCGTGTCCTTTGCTCTTCAATGCCTACTTGGCTTAAGTCATCCTCATTCCAAACCTCTTCCACACATGCTTTTACTTCCCACGCCCAACACCTTAAGCCTTTGCGATGCTTTGCCGCCTAATCAAACACTCCTTCAACACTTGCCCTTCAACAAGTCCAATGCCTAATCTCATGGTGCAAGCTCCATCCTTACGGCTAAGGCCAACTCTTATGCCCCTTACATAGCATCCCTTTCCACGCATCCTTCGCCCTAAATAAGAAAATTTTGGCTAAGTCCACAACACCAATTCCAACATAAGACTTAACGTAACTAAGGACAAGTTAAGGGCTTAGAATTAATACTTGAAAAATTATCTATCAGCGATTGAAGGAATTCTCTAATGAATTATGGCCCAATTTTTTTTGTTTTTTATAGATTTTATCCTCCAAAAGGTCTTGAGAAAACCATAGCTTGGAGGCTATAAATAAAGCACGATGCCATGGTTTATTTTAGATTTAATCGATTTTTTTGTTTTTTTAAAGAAATAGATCCATAGCTTGGAGGCTATAAACCATAGCTCTGGATTTCATCTAGCATTTAGCTTCTATTTTTGGCATTTTCTTGTGTAATCTGTGGAGTTCTTATTACATTTTAGTCTGTCATCGTTATTGAAAAATTAGGGCATTAAGACCCAACTGTCAGTTGGGTTGACTGAAGGAAGTGTTAATCTCTCAAGTTGAGTCTTTTGTTGTTCTTGTAATTCTATAGTTTTTGCGTTTAAATTCCAACGTTGTTGAATCTTTTGTTCTGTATATTCTTCCCATCTTTTGTTATGTATATTCTTCCCATCTATCTTACGGTTTTTAGTAGTTACAAGTGTTTATTGAATTCTCATTTTGTACTTTTATTCTATTAGCTAAGTTAATACAATATCACTTTTGACATTTCAATTCTCTCAAGTCTCTCCTTCAATATGTTAGTCTTTTTATCTATTTTGTTTTGTTGTACTTTGTTATGAGCTAAACTCTCCTTTGAGATTCAAATATGTAAATATCCCAAGGAAGGGGATAAACCTTTCGTGAAAAAAAAGTAAATTTGCTCGTTCTCATAGCATGATTTGCTTTTATTGAAGTAATTTCCATTATTAGTCTAGATTGGTCATCTAAATTAATATATAAATGTTGAGTTAAATACTAAAAGGGTTAAACAAAACTTGGTTTTCATAAAAGCAATCTAGGAAAACATCTTAGATATAAGCCTTTATTTTTTACCTTAAACATAGGTTGAAACTTTTAGGACTTTGATTGTGTTTTTATTCGACTAATTTCTCATTAACCATAAACATATATGATTAATGGCTTAAGCTACTAAAGATACTTCATCGAAAGTCGAATAGTTGTTGAATCCGGTTCACCATGCTAGAGTTTTAGTTAAAGTTGCAATTGCATGAAATGTGACATTCTTCAAACTAACAGGTATGCACATACTTGAGTCCCTCCTTTATCGTCGTCAGTTTAAATTTGTTCTTCACAAAAACCTCTATTTCCAATTGTTTTGCCGACTAGATTGCATTTACATAATTGAGGTAAGTCTATATTATTTTAGAGTTTCATTACATCCGATCCCTTATGTTCGATATCTAAAGTACCTTATGTACTATTTGTCGACGGTGTGTACTTGTACAAAGGACTGAATTTTCAGAGGACTATACCTCATACGACTGCATCTTGGTCATCAATGTCAACAAGAAAATGCATGAAAATGCATGTGGATATTTGGTAGTATACATTAATTAGATTTTTTTTTTTTTTTTTTTTTTTTTTTAAATCATTGAAAGCAGAATGGTGAATAGATAAAAGAAAGAGAAAGTTGCTGAAGTGACTGAGAAAAACTTGAGAATTGAGAAGAGGGAGAGATTTAGTGGTAGCTTCTGAAAAAAATTAGGGAAGAAATGATGGAGAAGTTTTAAATTTACTCTTGCTAATTTTAATTTCTAAAATCCTGCTGTGATTCAATTATATTATATAATTATCATTTTCAAAGGAAAGGAAATTTGTTTAAAAAGTAAACTAGTTTTATGAAAACAAAAATGATATTCATTAAGAAAAATAATAAGAATAAGGATAAACTTTTTATTTTAAACAAAAAACTTACAGTATAATCATTTCAAAAAAAAATTACAATATTATACAAATAGGATTCCATATAATCGGAAAAAAATATTAAAAAGATAAAATAATAATGTATTTCTTTGTAAACTAAGTGTTGAGCCAGTGACACATATGGAGCTTTTATTCTATCTTAAAGTTATCTACATATTTGAATTTTAAAAGGATGTTTAGCTCATAATGTAAAGTAAAAAACACAAAATGTAAAGAGTGGAAGAACTCATATATTATTAAATAATGGATGGAAACAAATACAAAGTTGTTTAAATATAAAAAAGATGAACGGTAGCTATACAATCCAATCTAAACTGTTGTAATAAAGTCAAACGTACAAAACAATGGAAAGAAACTACAAGCAAATGTTGGATTTTATGTCCTAAACTCATGGTTAGTAAGCTTTGAACATATTCTCGATAAAGTTGTTATCAAAGTTTATTTAGTAAAGATGTTATTGAATATGTGAATTGCATTTACTAAGTCCAATAAACTAAGAACCCTTGGGTTATAGTTTGAATACTTAGACTTTATGTGCAGACATAAAATTGGATCAAGTTTAGGTAATAGCCAAAACGATATAGTATAAGGATAAGGCTGGATACCTTATCTTGGAGACACTATGGATACAGCCGAAAGGATTTGAATCCTCTTGGCAGAAGCGTTTGATCGCTTTGCCCCAATATTGTTTTATGAATGTGTGCAAAACAAGAACAAATAAATATGCTTTGAACCATACCAAAAGATTCAAGGGAAAAAAGTTAAATACTTTTGTAGATCTTATCTTCAAGGTAGAAATCTCTCATTCTCCCAGAACACCACCAATTGATCTTCTCTGGTATACTTGAGACAAGGAGGTTTGTGGGAACCTTTGTGAAAAAGAAGGAAAAAGAGTAGAGAATTCCTTTGAGAGTAAAAGGTGAGGGTGAGTTATCTCTCTATGTATTTCACGTCAATTCACTCAATTGAGATCTCATCTCTATTTAACGTGAGGGAAGTAACTTCCCTCGCCACTCACCACTCCCCTACATTGCAAGGGAGTTATTTTGTTATTTAATAATAATTAATATAAATTAATAAATTAAATTTAAGTAATATATATATATAATAATTAAATATTAATTAAACAACCATTTAATTAATGAAAACTTATTTAATTAAATAAAGGAAATCAAATATCATATATTTGATTCAATGTGTCATAATACACATATACTCTTATAACCTATGCTTTTAATATGAATCCAATTCATATTAATCTAATATTTAAATCCTATTAAAATATTAATATTCTCATATTATAAAGTTTATTTTCTCACATTATAAACTTTATGATGTATCTCATACATAATGTTAATTGTATCATATACAATTAATTCCCTTGATTAATTTGAACACTCAAATTCTTTTATCACTTTATTTCCTTATTTTAACCCATTATGAGCTAGCAGAAGGGCCTAATGGACCAACAGTTATAAGCTCTAATGATTCGAGATTAATAAATTAAACTCATTAATTATATTAATCAACATTCATTAACCATGGGTCATACTACTAAAGACCCATAGTCGCACTCTTATAAACTGTGGTATATTTATGTGTCCATTGAATAACCATATTTTGAAGTCAATATGTCACAAGGTGTTCATAATTACAGTTGGATTAAATTACCGTTTTACCCCTATAATTACCTCTTGCACCTTAAGTACCACTGATTCTCTAGTGAACAATATTGTTTATGGCCCAACTATAAACAAAGTCTCTCTCAAATTAGTGAGAGGGTGAGGTCTCATTGTTCAAGTCCCGAAATCAGCACTTAAGGGAACGACCTATCTACTTTCCCTAGAGTAAAAAAGGAGTGAATTTCATTTTGTGAAGTTATGTTCCCAGCTCTTCACTCGACATCATTTCTAAAATGGTAAGCATATTGAGTCAGCAGTTAAGGCCACTCTCACCTATACAAATGAAAGAACGATCCTTATGAACAGGAGTTCATAACTCACTCAGGATTAAGATCAAGTTACATGGTTCTCATTTGAAATATAAAACTCTTCAATTAATAAAGTTACAAAGAAAGATCTAATTTCGTGGTCCAATCTTATATAGACTCACTGTATAGGATACCCCCACTTACATGTCATTACATGAATGGTTTGGATCAAACCGTTTGTAACACTTGCAACATTTATAACACTTACAAAATGGATCCTATTCATAGTGTTTTCAGGATGAGGCACCTAAGCTCACCCATATACTATAAATCTTTTAGGTTATTTCTTGAACACGATCCAATTGTATGTCAACCACATATTGTTCAAGATTTAGAACACAAATAACAATTATTATTTAAAAAAAATAAATAATACTTTATTTATTAATTTATTTACAAATTTACAAACTATAAAATTTAGGACATACATCCTAACAGTGGCCCACTTTGTATTTGATACAAACGATGTGATCTTATATTGTTCATGTTGAGACATGATAGTGGGGGTGTCACACCCCCTCCCAAATTACCCTTTTAACCTGAGAGAAAGTACAAGAACATTGCTACATGTCTCCTTTATCTTAAGCCTTACTCATAATAAACTCGATCTTAGAGTTAACCTGTATGTCTAGCACAACGATAAACAGAGTAACACATAATCTCCGTATGAACCTGTTTGTCTAGATCACCTGATAAACAACGATTATGCTACCCTGGCATCCATAGAATATAAGCATAGTAACTTCATCATACAAAAACCATGTCGCATCATTTATTTACACCCACTTAAGTTTACAAATAAAACCCTTATCTACACTAGCTTCCACAAATAACACTTCATCCCCAACTACGTGCCAAAATCTATACATGTCCTATTACTAACACGAGTGGATCAGCTAGATAGACAAGGCGTAGTAGGCTAAGCTTCTGGAAACCTTTCGCTACCTGGAAAACAAAAAAAAGAAAACATTTGGATTAAGCTTCTGGAAACCTTTCGCTACCTGGAAAACAAAAAAAGAAAACATTTGGATAACGTTAAGCATAAAGCCTAGTGAGTGACAATTAAGAAAATTTATTAACTAGAACATTGAAAGAATTAGCTTAATAAACATATTCATAAATCAGAAAAATATAAAACATTTAACTTGAACACATAGAGAACATGTAGCAAACATTGGTACCCTTCCAACCTTAGTTGAGGTGGAGCAAGCTCAACACTCTCAAGGTCAATAACTCTCCTACATGCATGTATAGTTAACCTTAAAGGCAAAGGCACTCCAACATACAGCCCAAAACTTAATGCATACGAAAGTGGCTCCCAAAGACCTAACATCCATATATCTTGGGCTACCATGATACCTCTCATTGTCCTTAGGTACCAGGGTCCCGGGCTGTCTCAATATCGTCTCATAAGTTCTTAGGTACCAAGGTCCCATCTCATAATAGGGTACAAAACATCTAATAAAACATGCTTGGCATATTAAGTGGTCATAAATCATGCTTTACATTCAAATAGCTCATAAATTGTGCTTTGAGTAAATTTCATTCATGAAACATCATTTAAAACATAAATATACTTTACTCTAGTAACTTAGCTAAAAAAACATGTAAAACTCCATGCTTAAGCAAAACATTATTCATAAATACATTAAACACCATGCTTAGCTTAAGATTTAATAAAACTTTGATTGAAAGTGTTTTGTCACTCATAGATATGAGTTCGCTCCCTTGTATATGTCACAAATCCTAGTTTGACCTAAAAATCAGATCTCCAGCTTCTTATTATCCTCTGAGTAAACATTTAGCTCAATAATACTTATACCTAGTTCATAATTTCAACTAAAATCATTTTGAAATCCATTTATCGTCAACATATAACTATTTCAGAGTTTCAGCTCAAATATCTTTGAATTACTCAAATAAAACCACAAATTAGCTTAACCATGATAACCTTAATAATTCCTAACCTCTTAGACTTAATTTAAGACCTTATTCATGTTTGCTTAGGTCTTAAATTTCATATACTTTCAAATTATTTATAAATTCCCCAAAATTCACCTAAATTCCAAATTCATGTATTTTCATGTAAAAATACCCTAAAATACTCATTTAGTCTAAAAAATAGTAAAATAAACCAAAAAATATGCAAATTGAAGCTAAAACTAACCAAAAACAACAAATTGTTCTAGCTGGCCGAAGGGAATGTGCAAGTGGGCTGCTGGGCATGCAAGTGGGGGCATAGGGTATGCAGGATGGCAACAGTTCCTGAAATTTCCAAATTTTCAACTCAACTTCAAACAACTCATTCTCACTCGATTCTTAACCAAATTAAGTGAACTTTTTTGCAACATCTTTAGAATTAAGTTCTCTATAACTTACCTCAAAGGATGAACACCTAAAAACCCCCGGATTGCCTGGAATTACCCTTAAATCAGCAACCTCTCCAAATTATCGAAAAGTCCAAATCAGTCACTTCTACATACAATTTCACCCATTTCCCTTCACAATTATCTCAGCGTCCTTCATAAAAGTTATTAAAAAATGAGTTAACTTGCTAACCTCAAAATTTCAGCTCCAAACTCAATCTCTACAGCTCAATATTTTTTAGACACCACAACCTATTCAGATTTGTGCGAATTTTAGACTAGCTTCAAACTCTCCTTGATTTTCACCAATTTTCCTTCAAATTCCACTTCAATCAACTTAGATCCTCCCTTTCCTCTTCTCTGATGGGTTAGCTGAAGAAGAATGAAGACTTTCCTTAGAAGAAGATGAAAAAGATGGCAAGATGAAATTATTAAAAAAAATTCATTTCCTCCCAATTTAACTCCACCACCACCAAGTAATTCAACTTCCTTTCTTCTGTTTTTTTTTCCCCACTTACTTAATTTAACTTATATATATCCCTTTACATACTTAATTTAATAACAAAATAATATTAATAATAATAATACTATTTATAATAACAATAATACCCGAACAGCTTCCTTAAGTTCTTAAATTCTCATTTGGCATACCAAATTAAATCTTAAGCTTAGAAAATATTTAAGAAAGTTTAGGGCTTACAGGGAGCATTCTATGCAATGAGTTTGCATAAAACTAGACCATGAAATAATCACTTTTACTTTATAATGTTGTTCACTGTCAAGACTGATTATTTAAATATGATGACCTAGGTAACTCGATCTTAATCTTGAGCTAACTATGAACTCCTGTTTATTTAGGATTATCCTTTAATCTGCATGAGTGAGAGTGGCTTGAGTTTGCTGACTCAATAAGCTTACCATTTTAGGGATAAGATCCAATAGATAGTTGGGAACATAATCTTGCAAGATGGAATCCATTCCTACCTAATTCAGGGTTAGTAAAGAAGTTGTTCCCTTAAGTATTGATTCCGAGTCTTGGACAAGTAGTCTCACCCTCTCATTGGCCTGAGAGAGACTCAGTTTAATGGTTGGATCACAAACCAATTGTTCATTAAAGGATCAATGGGGCTTAAGGAACAAGATTGTAATTACAGGGGTAAAACCATAATTTTGACCTAGCTGTAATTACGAACAACTTGTGAAGAATCGACTTACTAATCATGGTTATATGAAGTGGACAGAAATATATCTACAGGGAGGAGAGTGCAGCTACTGGGCTATAGTGGAATGTCTTGGTAGTTAACGAATGTTAATTAACTAGGTTAAAGAGTTTAGCCGATTAATTTCAGATCACCAGAGCTCATGATCTGTAGGTCTATTAGGTCTCCTTGTTAGCTCATGGACTAAACCTTAGAATAGTGTTATGAAAGAATTTGAAAACATTCAAATTCGTTTAAGGAGTAAGTTTTACAGATTGTTCGTTTTAGTTATGAATTAAACGAAATTGGAGAGCTAGAAATATCTAGATGTAATTTAAATATTAATTGGATGAATAGAGATTCATCGGATTGGAAATTGTCATATCAAGTGAAAATTTTATTGATTTAATATTATTAATTAAATTATTTAATTAATTATTATTTAAATTAATAATATATTAAATTGATATTATTTAAAATTAATTAATGGAATTAATTTTAAAAGAAATAGAAAATTGGAAATTCAATTTTGAATTTAAGAAAATCAATTTGTTGGATTTTCCCACTATTGCATGGTTAAAGAGAGAGGTTAAAGTAATAGGTGTTCTCTCTTTAACGCATCTTCTTCCACCATCAAATCCACTTGGTTAATCCCAATTAAGGTGTCAACTTCATTGAAATGTTTCAATGAATTGCATGAATTTGCTTTATATAGAAGAAAGAAAAATTGAAGAAGGGTTGATAATTTGGTGGAATTTTGTTGAAAATTCTCATTAACTCACACAAACTCTTCAAGAACTCAATTACTCACAAATATGCTAGAAATTTATCACAATTTGGATCCCACAATCCGTTCTAAAGTTAGAGGATAATGAGAAAGATACTTGTGGTGGTCTACGAAGTGTTCGGGATCAAAATCTTGAAGGAATTCAATTCAACTTTGAGCTACAACAAGTAACAAACCTCTGTTTTTCAGTTTTGAGAACAAGCATGTTTAATCCTTAAAATTGATGTAGTTAAAGTGCTTTAAATCCTAATTGCTTCCACATTTATGTTTCTAACTCCTTCAAAAAATTCCTCAAACTTGCCTTTCAATCTAGTTAAGTCGGTCTTTTGAGATGAACAATAGATTTTCTGCTTGTTCTTTTAAAACAAGCACCCAAAAGAGAATGACAAAGATGAAGAGAATCAGATCAATAACCCTTCAATCGTGTATACAAAAAATAAATAAATAAAAGACTCTAGGTAGCTTGAACTTGTTGATTGATGCTTTTGGGGAATGCAAACAATGCTTTTTATAGACTTCAAACGGGTTAGAGTTTTCTTAGAACACCTTAAATCTCTTTCCTAATTAGTTTGAACAAAATAAATGCATATTGGATGTGATTTGAATTGAATTTGAGAAGAATATGCAAATCCCATAAAATCTGAATAAATTTGTTTTCTATTTTTGGCAAGTTGCGGCTGCAATCCATTCACAAGCTGGGCACAATTTGACTTGTCCCTACAACTTTGTGTTTTGTCATCTAAAGTATTGCGATTGTAATTCGATTGCAGCTTTGACAGATTTCTGCAAATGACATAAAAAAACATAAGAATTACTCAACATATTTGACTCTTTTTCTACATAGTTCACATTATTTCACATATCAACGCTAAGACACATGTCTGACTTGTTTTTGTATAAAATTACTCACAAAACCAACATTAAATACATGATTTTGACTCGATAAATTTAATTTTGTAAGACTAAATAACTCCCCAAGAGGAAAACAATTTTAACTTTTAACTTTGAATTTTGAAATTTTTTATTTTTTCAAAAAATATATTCTTGTTAAAAAAAAAACAAGAATTGAGGTAGAATTGACATGTAAAACAAAAAAGAAATATTTTGACATCATTTACCGTTCAAATTCATATAAAAAGTTAAAATTGTTATTTAAATTTGACCCAGCTTAAGCTAACTTAGCTTTGGACCTAATCCCCTCGTGGGATTAACTAGACTAGCTTCTTTTTCAAAAGATCTTTTAATTTAATTTGAGAACATGTAATTGATCTCAAATTTATAAATCGTTGATTTAAATTAACGATATGCAATTTGTGATTGGCCAAAATTTCTTAGTCAAGAGAGTTATTTTGTCAATTGATAACTTGCAATTAATAATCCGAAAAATTATTTTGCTATTTTTTTAAATTATGAAACTTACAATTTTGCTATTCTTCTCGTTAACCCTTCTTAAAATCCTCCCCGTTGGTTAACAAATACTTTTGGTATCGTTTGGTTTTTGGTTTTTCAATTTTTAAAACTGAGTCTATTTATCTCATTGTTCCTATAATACTTTTCATTTTTCTAAGTAAAAGAGTTGAGTTCTTGGCTAAATTTCAAATTCAAAAAACATGTTTTTAATTATTATTATTATTTATAGTTTTTAAAACTTGGCTTGGCTTTCGAAAACATTGATAGAAAGTAGGGTTGATAACATGGCGGGGCGGGCATGCATTCCCCACCCCCGTCCCCGTGGGGACTTGTAATCCCCATCCCCACCCCATTCCCCATTTTGGGGAGTCAGGGAATCCTTGTTTAGGGATCGGATCCCCGCAGGAAAAATTTCTCCTTTTTTTTTTAAAATGGAATAAGGCCTCTTCATTAAGATAATGAAATGAGACAAATGCTCAAAATTACAAAGAGAGATACACTGAAAATGAGAACTAAAGGATCAAGAGGCACACCTAGGCATCTCAACTAGGTTGACAGCCGTTTAGTACCCTCATCATATCCAGATACAGGAGAAACCCACTTACATTGCCTAGGTTAACCAAAATAATGATGAGCTCCAGCCGTACAAGAATATAAGTCAAAAGAACGTAACAAAACATAAAACTAATTACAAATAAAAATGTTCTCTTAGGCTTGAAAGATAAATGCATTCCAATTCAAGCACAAATCTTGGATGGAATACTATTCAAAGAGTTCGGATAAAAAACAACATGAAAAAGAGTTAATGCAAGCAACTTCAAAATGCTCCATCCACAAGAAGGATTTGTTGTGAAAGACTCTTTGGTTTCTTTCAAACCAAATTTCAACTAGCAACACCTTGACTGCCTTAACCCAAATCAATTAAGGACCCTTTTGTAGAGTTGGAATTATCAGAATGCTAATAATATTGGTTTTGAACTCTTCTTCAAATACCCATGCCAAATTAAAAAAGAAAAACAATTTCCACTAGCAGCTTTTAAAGTAGGCACACTAAAAAAACAAGTGTTGCAAGTCTTATTTTTTAGCTAAACATAAGTGACAAATCGAAGGAGATAAACAATCAGATGGAAGCTTCCTTTGCAAAATAGTTGAGCAATTTAGATTACCAAAAACCATTATCCAAATCAAGAAATTAACCTCTGTTGTGTTCTAAAGATACAATGCATGTGTTATTAAATTAATAAACTTTTCCTAATTCATCCCAAGTATAAGTATAAATTAGGTTTCTCAGTGAGTCCGAGGTTGAACGCAGAGACTTGTGTATATTTTAAGCTCTCTCTAATTATATTGGCTATCCTTGCACAAAAATACTCAGGATTGTGTTGCATTTAAGAAATAAAGCAGTAAATTTCTAAACTAACAAGTGGTAAAAATGGGGGATGATGTGTTACAGCAAAAATCAGCAAAGGTATATATATGGATGGGAAAAACAGGGTTAAGAGGTTGTTATTATCTATGTTCAGAAACGCAAGGTTAACTATTCCATGTTCTCAAATTATAACTTGCACCTCTCAGTGGACAGATTGCATGCTCGTATGTCTATAACGCATGGGTAAAGCATTATTAAACCCTAAGGTTGCTTCTATGTCTAGAAACACTACTTAGTCTGCTTAATGATTTCCACAATCACTTACTTTTTCAAGCAGTTGATTATTGCTACTTATCTCAAGTAGCTAGATAGAAATAAGCAATAGATTTGAATACATTAAGCAAGATGGTATAGTCTAATCATTATTTCTTAAACAGACAATAACTTTGCCCCCAAACCTACTTAGATTTAGCTACTCATGATCATTAACAAGAAAGCGGAAACATATGTAGAAATGAGAGACATGAAAGATATTTAGATTGCTAAAATGGATCAAATGTTACAAAGAGTACAATCTCTTGATACAAGATGAAAACACAAAAAAGTAAAGATAGAGACAGAAAGCAGGGAAAAGGTTGGTGGCTGATCAATCTCGACTCCGCTAATGGTGGTTGTGTGATGCTACTACTATGATGTAGGTGATTGGGGAAGAGACTACTGTCTCGAGTATTCTGTCTCCAGTTGCCTTCTAGAGAGAGTTTGCTGTCACAAAAGAAATTCTCTAGGAAAATTCAACAATCTTCTCAGCCTACGAATCTGTCCTTTTATAGAGGCTGGGTTGTAATGTTGGCAGATTCATGTCATTATCAGCTAATTTGATGTCTTCCGTCATTCTCGCTTGATTGCATGATTCTTGGCTAAACTGGTAACCGCTCATTGTGTCGTAGATTAAGCAACTCATCTCCAGCTGTTTGAGATCCGAAAGCTTGCTCTAATACATTGGTGCTTTGTGACTATCGTTTGGATGATGCCAATGTTGAATCATGCATTCCTGCATTAAACCTCGCATTTTTTAGATAATTTACTTGAAAACATTTATCTTCATCAAATCAAAGGTGTAAGATGCAAAAAAGGTTTCATTAATGAATATAACCCAAGACTACCGCATAATCCTCCAATTCTTCTCCATTATTCTAAGAAAGAGATGCAAAAACTTGTATTCCTACACGTTATCACCCTCCTCAAGCTCTTGGATTTCCATAAAGCCTTGAGTAGTAAAGCATCAATAGAACATGAAGGAGACAAAAAAATTGTAAGGGATTTTACTGTTAATCTTCCTAAGGCTTCCAAAGACCACACCCGGCTATCTAATTTTTCACTTACTCTTATGTTTGAGATTTGCTCAAGCATAAACTAAAAATCTTCTATTTCCTCCTCCTTTAGACAATGGCAGAATGTCAAGAAGAGACTCAATCCCAATGATCAGCGGCAATCTCTTTAGAGAGCAAAGCAATATGATTGACCCAAGAGTCTGTCCAAAATGCAATTCTACTCTCATTTCCTAATTTCAAAGTAGCTAACACCTCAACTTTTAGCCAAGTTTTGGAGATGCTAATCCAAGGGCTACGTAAACTAAGATTAGCTTTGCTAGAAGTGTGCCAATTAAAAAGCATCTTTACCATGATACTCCTAATAACCTGACTCCACAAAGAATCGACTTCATTGAAATACATCCAACCCCATTTTGTTAATAAAGCCACGTTCTTAGCTTTTAAGTCTCAAAAACCGAGACCCCCTCATTTTGAGGTCAAGTGACCTAGTTCCATTTCACCAAATGGTTAATTTTGCTATCTTTATGCCCTTCCCATAAAAAATTTCTCAAAATTCTCTCTAATATAGAGATGACTTTTTCTGGCATGAGAAACAGTGACATATAGTAGATTGGAAGATTAGAGAGAACAGACTTACAAAGTGTTGTCCTTCCTCCTCTAGATAACTTAAAGCACCTCATTTGTCAAGCTTCTTATGAACTTTATCGATCATTGGCTGCTAAAATGCAACCTTCTTTGGATATCCTCTTAGTGGTATTCGATATCCTCCTACTGGAAAATTCCTCGTTTATATTATTTTATTCAAAATCAATTAAAATTTGGTATTTGTATTGTAATTGTAAATATTTTAGATAACAAATTAGTATTATTAATGTTTTATTTATTTAAATTAATAATGAAAAAAATTGAGAACTTTATTGTAAATTTAATAAAAAGTTAAAAGTTAAGTATATTATGAAATGAAATTAAGGAAAAAAAAAAGTTAAAAAAACTAACAAGCTACTGTAATATATATATATATATATATATATATATATACACATATTCATATATACACATATTCATATATATTATCTTATTATTTTTTTATATATTTATTTATTTATTTTTATTATTATTTTATATTTGATAGATGTCAAAAAGTGCATGTTTTTAACATCTATTTTATTACTTTTTTATAGTAAAAAGATACTTTATGTGAAATTTTAACTCCTAGATGACTTAAAATAGATCAAATGAGCAAATACATGTTGTTGAATGGTCTAAAGTGATTTTTACTATTTTAGATCGATTTTATGGGCTTTTACTAAGGTTCTTTTTTACTGTTTTGCATAAATCTGTCTTGATACGCTCACAGTGTTTGATGCGCTCAGATGTAGGGTTGGCAACAGGGGTGGGGTAGGGCAGGTGGGGGTTCCCCATCCCCACCCCCGTGGGGGAATTTACCCCTATCCCGTCGAGGAAACGAGTCCCCACAAGAACCCATTCCCCAAGAGATAGTGAAAGCGAGACTATGAGAGCAAATAAGACTGAGAGAGCGAGACTGCTAAAGAAAGAGCAAAAGTGAGACAAAGCAAGATATATATATATATATAGAGGCGGTCGGGGATATATCGGGACTGGGTCGGGGTTGGAGTCAGGGCCGGGGTGGGGATACCCTCCCCATCCCTGCCCCGTACCGACCTTGGACTGGTACCCAAGCAATCTCCTCAATTTAACCCCCATCCAAGATCAAACTAGGGATTCCCCGACCCAATCGAGTCAAGGCCTTGCGGGTTTTTTTTTGCCAATCCTACTCAGATGATGCGGTCGCATCAAAAACCCTAATTTTCCAGATTCGAGCCTAATCAATTCTGGTTGCTATTTTCTCGGTCAAAGTTGTTATTTGATGCCTAAAATGTTGAGAAAATGTTCAGACTATGATTTTAAGGCATTCCTCAACCACCTTGGCCTATATAAAGGAGGAGAACCCTTTCATTTCAAGCATCTTCTCCATCTATGAATCCACCACACTTTTCTCCACAGTTCTGCCATTACCGTCAGCACCCTTAGGCGTTTTCTCAGTTTCTCAAGTTAGTAAGCTTAAGAGCGAAAGTTTCTCTGAAACGTGATCACTCTAGATCATCTCATCCTGTGAAAACATGCAATGAGAGAGGTTTCATCCTAAAGAAAGGAGAACCAACCTAGGGAAAGACTAGAGATTTGAGGATTTGGCCCAAGACATCTTAGAGTTGTATTTTTCAACATTTCTTTTAGTTTCTCTTTGCATTTTTCTATCTTTATTTCTTTTCATACGTTAAACATTTATCTTGTAATCATGATTTATGATCTAATGAAATCTATTCATTTGTTCTTAATTATGAGCTAAATTCTCTAAGGGGTTCAGTTATGTGAATACCTTAAGGCTTTATGGCTTGAACTTAAGGGGTTCAGTTATGTAAATTCTCTTATGCTTCATATTTCTTTGACTTTTGCATTTCCTTTGTTGAGTTTGTGGATAAATATTGTTAAGTTTAACTGATCACTTAACTTAGCAATCTAGTGGAGTCCTAATACTGAGAAGGTTAGGATATAAATGGATGTCACAAAGGAATATGGGACTAAGAGCCTAGAAATAGAACTGTCACGTTATCACACCCCCTCCCAGATTACCCTCTTTAACTTGGAAGAAGATGTGAGGACAATAAACTTCATCCCTCTTGTGAAGCTCACTGCCGACATGTACCTGACTAACCTGCTGAAAACATGATTTAACATAACCGCCCATAGTGTATAACCCTAAATCATAAAACATTTAAATCCACTAGACTAATGACTATTGCAACACGATGATAAATATTTACTTCAACAAAAACTTCAACACGATTACAACCAAACTTAGACCACATACACAGTGTCCACTCTCACTTCCCAACATCTAACAAGCTATGTTTACATGCCACATCTACAAGGTTATTTACACATACAACAGCTGTGCTGGAAAGTATTCTTCGATTGCTTGGAACTTTAGCAGGATGGGGCTTGGGTAGGCTAAGCATCGGGAACTCTTTCGCTACCTAAATTGTCACACCCCCTCCTAAGTTTACCTGCATAACCTGAAAGGAGACGTGAGGACAGTATACATCACCCCTCTTGTGACGCATACCATCCATTCCTTCACACACATTCTACACTGTTCACAATGTAATCTCCGCATTCTAAGACATTTTAAACATCACATATAGAAAAGTATATACAAGCCAAAAACGAAATTTCTCAACTCTTTTACATGTCCTTGCACAACCCATAGTTCAACCCCTGGTAATTGTACATACATATCTACATGCCACCTAATTAAGGTTTAACATACAAATAACACTTCAACAAGTCCAATTTTCCAGAGACTCGAAGCTTAAGCAGGGCGAGTGGGAGTAGGCAAAGCACCAGAAACGTTTTTGCTACCTGGAGGAGAAAGAAAACATTGAAAACATGAGCTAAAGGCCCAGTGAGTGACAATGTTAACAAACCATTTTAGTTCGAAAATCATCAGTAGTAAAACTGAGTTCAACATCAACATAAAACATGCAATCACTTTAAATACATTAGTTAAAACAAACTTAATTGCCCTTATCAATTCATACATGATTTTTAAACAAATCATAAGGAAACAGTTTAGATATAATATTTTTCCCATAGTTGAAGTGGAGCAAAACTCAACACCCCAACGTCGAAAACATATAAGGCTCGATGCGGAGCAAGACTCAACGCACCAGCATATAACCTCTATGTGCACATAGGACTATGGCGGGTTGCCCAAGTACCTTTTCCATGTCCTTCAGTACTGGGTCTCGGGGAAACTCACATGCCTTCTCATGTCCTTCAGCATTGAGTCTCCTCTAAAACATTTTATAGGCGGGTTGCCCAAGTACTGGGTCCCGGGGAAACTCACATGCCTTACTAGCATTGAGCCTCCTCTAAAACATTTTCCTTTTTAGAAACAACATTTTATACAACCCGTTCATATACAAATCGTTCATAAGAATACAGAGCAATTATTATATCAATAACATTTCATAAACATGCTTTTCAATAGCTTTAAGAACATAAATATGCTTCATAAATCATTTAATCACGAATTCACATTTCATTGGAAAACCGAACTATCATTTTCAACAAAATCATTTTAAAGTAAAAGAAGTGTCACTCACAATTCTTCCTAGGCCTTGAGTGGATTATACGCCTTTCCTATTTCCTCTTGGCCTGAAATAGATATTTTTCCTTGTTATACTTCTTTTCCATTCATCAAAACATAAACAGTAACTCATTACACGCACAATGTTTGTAATTCGTCACACGATTAGGCTCTCATAGGTTTATTCTCAAACTGTAACACTAAAGCTATAACTACTAATTGTTCTTTACCCTTCTGTTATACCCTGATTATAGGGACAGTTTACTCCTGCTGTTATACCCACGTTGAACTTTAACTACTCCTTAACAAAGCTGACTGCTACAGCCTTGATCTCTCTGCTGAATCCCTGCTAAAAAAGCATTGCCAGCCCATATTAAGACTTCTTCCCTTCTACAAACTTGTAAAGAATTAAGTCCCATAGCTTACCTCAAAATTTCAAGGCTTAACTCTTTTTCGTTCTCCAGTTATGCCAAAATCACTCCGCCTTGCTCCGGATTGCATAACAGTTCTGTAGTTGCTGCTTTTACCTAAAGATTCATGTGATTAACTTCAATTTCAGCTTAACCATCCTTCATAAGACTTGTTAGGAATTATGTTAACTTACTAACCTCTTGCAGCCCCAAACTCGGCTTCCTTGAGTCGTTCTACTCCAAACATCGACCACTGTTCAGTCTGTGCGTCTACGATTAATCCTCTGTTCCAGCTCGGATTTCAGCACCAAAACAGGTAGAATTTCACCCAAAAACTATGAGAACACCTTCCTCTTCCTTCTTTGGTGGTTTCTCTGAAAGATGGAGCCGACTTAAGTTCTCGAAATGTCTGAAAGTAATTAAACTCACCTATATATATACTGCCGACTTATCCCTCACAAGTACCGAGATGATAATGCCGACTTACCCCTCACCCGTAGACTGGTGCTGGTCTTTCCTTCGACGCAAGGCACTCATGTCTATGTTCTCCTCTAGCGGCTTCAGCAACTAACCATTCTCAGCGCATGGTGTTCTCGGCGCCTCCTACCTCCGACGCATACAACATAGTCATTCACACCACTAGCTTCATCGGGTCAAGACCGTTCTATCTTCGACGCATGGTGACTTCAACGCATGGTTCAAGCGTATTCTTTTCCCGCCAATGATCACTTATCCTTCGATGCGACGACTACTTCATCTCACAACCCTTCATGATTCAATCAACAACGCATGGTTCCTCAAATAATTCAACTTCCCGCTACTTTCACCAATGCATGGTCTTGGCCACCACTTAACTAAAATTTTGCTCTACTTCTTGGCTACTTCTCCTCTAGCAACGCATAACCTCCATCGTATTGCTCTCCCCAACACTTGGTTTTACAAGTCAGTGCTTACATAAATGGAATAGACAACATGGAAAACATGAGTTGAGTGCCCAGTGAGTGACATAGCATTGAAAACATAACTTTAGAGATAAATCATGCTTAGCATTAGTGGAAAACATAGTTTATATCATAAAAATCATGCTTGAGCAACGTAGAAAACATAAGCAAAGGCATTCGATTAAATACAATATATAAACTCATCAAACATTACTTAGCATCCAAAAATACTCCTAGTTGAGGCAGAGCAAGCTCAACACACTCAACGTCGAAAACAAATCTTAGTTGGGGCGGAGTAATCTCGACACACTCAATGTCGAAAAACCTTAGCTGATGTGGAGTAATCTCAACACAACAGTGTCGTACTTCACTATGTGTACATAAGAACTATCTGGGCTGCCTAAGTACCTTCTCAATGTCCTTCAGTACTGGGTCCCTAGGATACCAAATGCCTTCTCAACGTCCTTTAGCATTGAATTCCTTCATGTCATAGGGTTGCCAATATGCCTTCAATGTCCTTTAGAATTGGATCCCTTAGAAAAATATTTAGAAAATAGGTGTGCTTGTACAAATAGTTCATCATAAATCATTTCATGGAAAATCAAATCTTTTTTCAATAGTAAGCATCAATTTAACATGCTTCATAAAACTCAGGGAAATAGATAGAATATGTCTTTCATATCACATAATCAAGTATAAACGGTAAACATGCTCAACATTCAGCAAGTTAACATAAATTCACATTTCATAAGAAATCATGGCTAAATGTTATAAATAGAATCCTTTTAAAGAAAACAAGTGTCTCACAATTTGGGCTTGTCCCTCAAGGCTTATAGACTTTTCCACCCTCAAATTGACCTAAAATATCATTTACGAGCCATTAGATCATCTCCTTGAAGTTCTCACAAACATTATTAAACTAAATTCCAATCCACATTGTCCATATCAAGCTTATTTTCCACATTTTTCATCATTTCCAACCCTTTAGGGACCATTTTGCAAAATTATCAAAATTTCCTAAATTATCCAAAAATCAGCTTAAAATTCATATTTGCCCATTTTAAGACCAAGTATTCAAGAAAATATCAATTAGAGTCCAAAAATGTCCAAAATTACCCAAAATGGTCATAGGCACCCTTGGTGGGCAGCAGGTGGGCGAGGGGTGCTGGCAAGGGCTGGTGGCAGGGGCATGGGGCGCTAGGCGTGGGGCGCCGATGATGGGGCGTTGGCATGGGGCATGTGCCGCATAGGGTGTGCGGGTGTGGCGCTGGCTATGGGCGTGTGTGTAGGCTGGGGTGTGCAAGCATGAGCAGCAGCTCTAGGCATCCTCAAGTTAACTTCAGCCAGCAGTCTCATGTTTTCAACCCAATTTTTCAAAGCTCCAAAACACCTTTTCCTTTCAAATAAAATTCAAATAAAAATTATGGGGCTCAAGGATGACTTCTTAAATAACTTATCGAGAAAATTGAGCTTCAAAAATCTTTTTGAGCATCTTTGAAAAATTCCTCAAAGTTAACTTGTCTAGTTTGCTTAGTTTCTGCGACAACCTTCCGTATTTTCAAGTTTTCTCCAACTTCCCGACCTCAAATCGTTTCGGCAGCTCTAGGTTGAATTCCTAACTCACAGAGCTCTCTCTGGTCCAAAAATGACAAAATGGCACAAGTGAATCGGGAGAACCAATGTTGTAATTGTGCTGCTTGCTTAGGGTCCAAGATGCTGCCCAGTCCAGCCAATCACCTTTACCCACAAACTCCTTGCTTCAATATGGCTTCTCCTTTTTTCTTCTCATCCTAGCCACCCAAATTAAATATTATTTCCCTTTAAATAATCATTTTTATTTAATTTAGTATTTATTTCTTAATTTAACCTTTTTCCTAAATTAATTTCAACTTCTTGACCTAATTTGACTTGAGATTCTCCTTTAACACTTAGAAAAACTTTTACTAAGTCCAGCCACATTCCTTCATTCAACTATCCCATTATCTCCATCCCTTTCTTTCCTTATTAAAAGTAAATGAAAAGTTCATAGTTACTTACAAGCACTAGAATTCCTACTACATTCCTACTCATTGAAGCCAACCCTAGCCAACCTTAAACCATGGTTTTTAACTTGTGCTAAAGCAAAGGAAAATAGAGGTTAGGGCTTACACACGTCGCCTTAGAAATAAAGGACACCATAGGATAAAGAAATTTCATGTGAAGTAATCTAAGATCCAGCTAACCATAAAAAATATATGCATTAGCTGCTTAGATCTCCTAAAGGAACTTAATGTAGACGGAATGGGAGAAGTTTTCTATCTATGACTAAGTCATTGTCCTAGTATGATGCGGTCGCATTGCCCAAGGCACATTGCCCTTTTGGTTGAAACATAACTGTTTCCCTGTTCAACACTCTTGTTTATCATTTTTATCAACATTCAACCTCAAAATCACTCATTTGCCGATTACCCTCTAATTTGCATTGAAAAGCTCTTTCTTAGAAGAATTAAATTGCATAAATAGTCTCATGGGATTCGACTCTTGGAATACTCTAAAATTTATTACATCATTGGCAATGTGAGCTTGCACTTGGACAATAAGATTATTCGGGGGGGGGGGGGGGAGGGGGGG
>QLSR01000054.1:3114003-3144630 GCA_031780015.1 Citrullus colocynthis
TTGGGGGGGGGGGGGGGGGGGAAGGGGGGATACCCTCCCTGTCCTTGCCCTTTTGTGTCCCCAGTATAACTTCCACCCCTAGTCAAATCGGGGATTACCCGAGTGGACCCAAGCTCATTTGGGTTTAGTTTTTTTAAAATAAAGCTTATAAAACACCATTTACACCTCTAAACTCAAATGAGCTTGGGTCCACTCGGGTAATCTCTATAAAAAAATTGTTCCTAGAGATCTTTTTCCCTTATGTGTTGATATGTATAATGCAGATTTACTGGTTTGCTTTCCTATCTTCAGTAACAAGTGATGCATGATGTCAAGCACAATGTTATGTGATGGGCAAATTTCATAGAATATTTTTCCTTTTCTATCAGCGTGTTTTGCAGATTTGGTGGCTTGCCTTCATTTTTTTACAGAGATCATTGCTTCATTCCTTGAAGATTTTCTCAAGGTTGAGCCATATATATCATGTGTCTTTTTAAATTTTAGGGCTAGTCATTTTATTAGAAAAGTGTGTGCATTGAGAGTTTTGAACTTAGGGATTGTTTAAGCCTCAACCTTTATGGATTGTGATTAAAAAAAAAAATTGATTTTTCCTTGTCAAGGGTTTGTTCTAGCAATCAATTAGACTCGATTAGATTGTTGTGAGTGCAGCAAATCACTTAGGGGGTAAGTGAGAACTCAAGATGAGTTTTTTTTTTATGTTGTATTGAGGAGAGGTAAGGGTGGTTATTCAAACTGCAAAAATTGAATCGTTTTTCAAAATTGAACCAAATCGAACAAAAAATTTAATGAAGTTGAATAATGCGGCTCGATCCAGTTTTAAGAAATCTTGAAACCAAATTATTTGATTTGATTCAGTTTCAATTTTGAAAATCGAATTTAAAATTGAAACGAACTGTTTTTAATTAAAATTATTTATATACATATATTTTTTTAAAAAAAATAGCAAAATAAACAATTTAAAACCTAACCAAACTATATCTATGTGATTCGATTCTATTCGATTTCAGATGTAAAAATTTTAAAAATTTCGGTTCAGTTCAGTTTGAACCAAATCAAACCATTTCCACCCCTAAAGGGAGCTCAATCAAAGATTAAAAAAGTTTACTTATGAAGGTGAGATGATCTCACACTTAGGAGGAGCCTAAGTACGCTTGTATTAGGGGGATCTAATAAGGAGCTGACCAACCAAGAGAAAAATAAGGTTCAACAAGCTCAAATCAACTCCAATGACGAGGAAAATGAAGTTCAACCTAGCTCAAATGAACCTCATGTTAAAAATCAATGGGAGAACTTTCCACGTTAGCCCAATCATGAGGCATTCATTATGCCACAAGGACCAGTGAGAAGAGCTAGAGCTAGAGCTAAAAGACTTCAAAAGGTATTAAATGCTTGCTTCCAAGTTAAGTTTCCAGCCCATGATGAAGAGTTGCAACGTTTGAAGCTCCAAGAGTCATAATGAATCTAAAAATCTAGATTCATTCACATATTTATGTAGGATCGGTATGGCAACCCTAGAGGGGAGTGAATAGGGTTTCTTAAAACTAATCAAAACTTTTTCCTAAAGTGAGCCCAATTAAAAAAATTAACAAACTTTTGCTAGCAAGTAATTTAAACAAGTATTTCATGCAAGTAATTTCAACCCAAAGTAGCCAAGTAATTAGAATTAACACTTTTAAGCACTCAATTTAATTTTAATAAAAAGACTGGTATGAGATATGTAAAGATTAATTATTTCAACCAACCTAAATAAACATTAAGCAATTAATTTAAGGAACAAATACTGCAATTAATTTCGTGCAATAAAATACAACAAAGAATTAATTTCAAAATTAAAGTAGGAGAGGGATGGAGAAATTGACATCAGAATTTTTATGGTGGTTTGGCACAATCAGACTATATCCACTTTCCAAGCTCCTCTTGGGTACTTCACTAGAAGTCTTTGACTCTTTCCATGGCTTAGAGTCAAACCACTAGAACGTTCTTTTTTCGAGCGCAAGGAGAAACTTGATCCTTTCCACGGTTGAGAATTAAACCGTTATAACCACCCTTTTTCTAGGATCAAGAGCAACCCGTGCAATAAGTTTGAAATTGAAGAACAAGATGAGAAAAACTCTCTCCAAGAGTAGATTTACAAATTTTAAGCACTCAACAAATCAATCCTCACCATACAATATATCTCTCTCAAGAATTAGATGAAAATAAGAAAAATTGAAGGTTGGAGAGAGAGTAACAATGGTGACTTGGTGAATTATGGAGGATTGAAAATAATAAAAGTTGTTTAAATTTGGAGAAGAAGATGAGTTTAAAAAGAGGGGAAAGTAGGTGAAAACCAAAATACTTTGGACCATTTGATGTTGGTAAAAGAAAATTGAATGATGGAGATTTAAACTCAACTAGCCGTTAGACACAACATAAATTAATATTAAATTCATTTCTTTTTTAAAATCATTTTCTTTTTAACACCAATCCAAAAATCAAAAACCCATCAAGTGTCACTTTTCCATACTCCAAGTGGCACCTTTCAATTGGTCCACTTTGATGAAAAATATTTGTCACGTCATCAACTTGAGAGTGTTTCATTAAGCTTGTTTCGCCTATATCTTCTTCATTTGAACTCCAATTTGAGTAATTTAAAATGCATTAGATTTGTTATTCCGAGATCTATGCAATAAACACTTCAAAATATTCAAATTTTTAGTAAATTAATTCAAGTTTGTTATCATCAAAACATTGATTAAATTAAAATTAATTAATTTGAGATTAAGGCCCAAAAAACCAACAATTTAATGTCCTGTGTATCCAATTGAATCTCATACAATTTATATTCATTAGAATAGTTGAAAGGATGTAGATAAATTTAGGCAATTTGGTGAAAGGTTGTGTCCTTTCATAGTGACTTTTCATTTAGTTTAACTAGGGTTGTAATTTCCACATTTCAAAATAAGACTTTGAATTTGAATGAATTCTTATTATAGAGTTTAATCTCTCAAACTTTATGCTTTTCTTGGTATTATTGTATTTAGAATACATGTTTTAGAACTTTTCATCTAGTTTGATCAATTAGATTGTGGAGGATTTGAAATCTTGAAGTTAGGAACAAATTATCATTTCTTCTTGATCTCTAATCAATCTTCCAAGCGAAATTTGTTTTAGCTTTGTTGGAGTTGTTATCAATTTGTTTAATCTCACCAACGTGTGTAACACCAACATCCACAAATGCCACTATTTATAGGCAATTTAGCAAGTAGAAGGTGAAAATACATGGCTACTAAGGATGTGTGATTATGAGACATATGGACAACACATGGGGTAATGGGAGAATGACACTTGTTTCTTAAGAATACTAAGTATGGGCATCTAATATTTGTATATAATATTTATAATACTCCCCCTTTAGATGCTCGTTATATATATGAAATATGTCTCATTAAAACCTTACTAGGAAAAAACAAAATGAGAAAAGAAAATCCTAGTGAAGGGAAAAGAGTACATATTTCATATAATTTAACAATCCTTAAGAATACAATATATTCGCTCCCCCTTATGAAAACATCACTTGAGATCTCTGATTCGCTGCATTCCAATGTTGTGTGTTAACTTTTTCAAATGTTGTTGTAGATAACACCTTCGTCAATAAGTCTTCTAAGTTGTCTTTCGAAGAAATTTGTTGAATATTGATGTTGTCATTTTATGCTTTACTATCTTCATATAAGAGCACTATTGGCTAACCTCATGAATCATCAAGATTTCAATATGATTTAAAGTAGAAATTGTTTATAATTTGCTTCATAGACTGCGATAATAAAAATTCTTCTCCATATACTAAGTAACTTGTTTAAGTTCTAACTTCTATGAGTTAGATAAATAACCTGCATCTTCACAACCAATTAGATCACAATTAAATTTAGTGGAGTAAAATAAATCTATGTAAACTAATTCTCAAATAAAACATACTATGTGTTTAACTCTACTCCAATATTCTCCTTTGGGAGGAATATTATATATGTAACAATATTACTGAAAAATTCTACAAAGTGCAATGTATAACCTAGTAAAGCTATAAAAGTGCATTTATTTATCAAAATTTATGGTTCTTCAGGACCTAATATTCTTTGTCATTTTTCTGGGATCAGATGATATATTCTTTTTGTCACACCCCCTCCCAAATTAACTTCTTTAAATTGAAAAGGAGCGTGAAGACTGATAGCACCATAAAAGTGCTATTTTCCCTAGCTTAATTTGGGACCGTTCGTGGATTTTATATGTTTATTATGATTTTTATAGAGATTTGAGCAAATCATGCATAACAGAGCGTTCAGGTAGTTTGAGATTGATTTGGAGCTATCGAAAGTGAAATTGGACACCTGGAGCTCAATAATATGAAAAAAGACCAAAATGCCCTTGGAGAGCACAGCTACACAGAGCATTACGCTCAGCTTTACGTTGAAGACCTGAGAGTAGAAATCGCGAGAGCGCAGCTACAATCTGAACTCTAACTAATCTTTTCATTTTAGGTTAAGAGGAAAAATAATCTCATCATAGGTCAAGAGGAAAAATAAAGTGGGATTTCATGGAGGCCGAGGATTTCTCCCAAATTTCTTCTTCTCCTTCATAATTCTACCCTCATAGTTTGGAATTTTCATTTTATTTTGGGTTGTAACCATGGATTGGACGCTCTTTTCTTGAATTTTTTTGTCTCTGGAGATGTTGAGGTAAGTGATTTCTTGTTCTTAAGAGCAATATTCCATGTAATTTTTTTTAGATTTAATTTTTGTATAAATTTTAGTATTATGGTTGTGTTCTTTGAAGCTTGTGCAAATTTAGATCTATATTTATGGATGGATTGACGCCCATCCCCTTGAATATATGTCTTGGCTAATTGATTTTGCTCGCGCGTTTCCTTCGTTTTCGTCTATGCTTAAAATCGTTAAGTAGCAAGGGTATTAGTATGCATGCTAGGTTTATTGGTTGTCCATAGCTTAGAATGTATGCTTAACCTAGGTTCAACCAAAAATAGATTAATTAAGTTAGGACTTTCCCATTAATTAATCGCGCATTGGAACTTAAGCTTAATGCACTTGTTCTTGGCCTTAATTGATCGCGATTTAACCCAATTAGGACCCAATTTTGTAGTTTGATTGAGGCTTAGGCTTTAATTGATAATTAAGGTGCTTGTTTATCTTGATTCGGTTTGTTGGCTACCTGTAACATTGTCAAGTTTAATTAACTTAAATAAGTTGATGTGTAAGCAATCTAATATGTATTTAATAAAAAATAAGTCGGTGATAGAAATTGCATAGGAATCTAATTGCTCTCAAGAACTTGATTATCTTATCCCTGTTTACATTTACCCGTTGCTTTTAATTTATTTTATCATGCCTAGTTCTAATTCACACCAAACCTCTCACTTATTACTTTAATTAGGAAAAATTAGCTTAGCGAAACAAAGACTATTATTCCTGTGGTTTGACCCAAACTTGCCACTGTTATTATGTCATCGTAGTAATAGGAGGAAGATTCGGTATTATAAATTTCTTTTGATAGGATTCTCTTTGGGAATTTAACCGACATTGAAGAGAAGAATCCTCTATCAAAGACAGCAAACATCACCCTTTTTGTGATGCTTACTGCTCGACTTCTATCTTATAGAGCCATCTATACTCATAATAAAAGGTACCTCTCGACCCTTAATAGGTAAGCCACTTGAGAAGAAAAACATAAAAGGAAAGAGTGAGCTAGAAGCCTAGTGACTGGTGAAGATCATGTAACAAAGGGTACCTCTTAACCTTAATAGTTAAGAAAGCTTAATAACATATCATAATGAGGTTAACTACTCAAACCTCAACTCCGCTAGTTATCTCTATACTGTACTCACTCCCTGCTGGCTCCACTTGGCTCAGCAGACCGTCATTCCCTATATGTGCACATAGATCTCTGACAATTCCCTAAGATTACGCCACAGGCTCGAATTCTAGATCCTTAGATCCTCCGACCATCCTGTGAGGCGTTCCCTTTCCTCACATTCAAAAAACACTATTATGTAAGGAAACAACATTAACTTTTAAAAGAAAACCACTCACAATAGACAAGGATTTTGGCCTTCAGATCCTTTCAACCTCGTCCCGAGCTCTTTGCTCTTCTAAAACATAGCTTGCTTTACACCCTGGAGCACACGACTAAGCTTCTGGTACAATGGAGACAACAACAGGGCCTTAAACTACAAGCTGAACACTCAAAAAACACTGTTGGATGCTCGAGACAACATTTTGGATGCTTGGACATTGTTCTAGCCACTTGGACACTGTCCTGGACGCCTATCTCAGTGTTGTACACCTAGATTGTGCTTGTTGGATGCCTGAAAGCTGTTTTTGGATACCTAGTCCTTCCTTTGTTCCTCCCCGAGCAAACTTTTTCTCTCCTCTAAGTTTTGTTGGCGGAAGAATGAATTTTTTGTTAATGAATTTCCATGGCCTTAAACTCCTATTTGTAGGCTTAGGAAACTCGTCATTGTCATCCAACCTTTTTCCTAAGTTTGACACTTAATCTCCTAAGTGTCTTCACCATGCATGACTAACACATGCATGCTACCAACTCCTTCTTCAAATTTGTCTAAGTGTCCAACTAAGGTGAAACTTCACCACATAGCTCAATACCTCCTACTTTGACACTTAGTCAAATTTGTATGATTATGACACCCTTAATCCTTCAGGGATTTTCATAAATAAATATCATTATTAAGATATTCATATAAACGTGGTATGACTGCATCCATAAAATTTATATTAAACTTTTCATTCACAATTAGATAAATTGGATATCTCATAGTGTTGTATATTAACCATTAGGGAATATGTTTTCTCATAATCAATACTAGTCTATTGAGAGAATTATTGTGGGGCTTGTCTCGCTTTATGTCTTGCAACTTCACTCTATTTGTTTTTCTTACAAATACTCCACCTGTACCCCACATGTTCGACTTTCTCTGATGTTTGGACTATTATTCCTCACGATTTGAAAAATGAGTTTATTTCTATTGGATTGTTCCTTTCCACATAAGTCAATCCTTTCTACGTAGACATTTTTCATACTCACTTTCATAAATAATATCGTTAGTAACATTGTATACATAAATGTTATCAACTTATATGGTTCTATCTTTTTCATGTCACGACATAATTTATCGAGGTCTCATTATTATCCTTATTTACGTCAATATCCTTACGAGTACTCATATTTAGGATTTCTTCTAGAACATCTATATTCTTAACTGAGTCATTTTGATATTGACTGCTTCTTTTTCGAGGATTTATATCTTTGGAACCGAATGGTCTATCACACTTTTGACATGTCCCAGACTCATTAGTTATAACTTGGTGCATTTGATGGAGCATTTGTAGCTGGTATCTATGACTTAATCACTTTAGATATAAATGCATTCAATGGAGCATTTCAAGGGTTCAAGATATTTAATAATTGATGGGGAAGCAAATCCAACATATATTCCTAACCTCCTTTGAGGACCCATCTTAGTATGTTATGGTGGAGCAATTGGAACATATACTGCACATCAAAAAAAATTTCAGAAGGAAAAATATTTGGCTCATGGCCATAAGCTAATTGTAATGACAAGTATTTTTGATAAGCAATTGGCTTAATGCTTACAAGTGACATTGCAAGCAAAATAGCATGACCCCATACAAATGTAGGAAGTTTAGCTCTCATAAGCAATGGTCTATCAATTAATTGCAAACACTTTATAAATGATTCAACTAAACCATTTTATGTATGAACATGAGCTACAGGATATTCAACACTTATCCCAATTGGACATACAATAATTATCAAAAGATTAGGATATAAATTCACCAACATTATCAAGACGAATAGTTTATAAATGATTCAGCTAAACCATTTTATGTATGAACATGAGCTATAGGATGTTCAATAGTTATCCCAATTGGACATACAATAATTATCAAAAGCTTGGGATATAACTTTAGGTTCATTGTTACATATGTTTCAATTACTTGTACATGAGTATAACATAATCTAGAAGATAAAGTTGGTAGCTTTTCCAATATATGTTTTTCATGTGAGACGGTAGATAAGATATAAAGTATTCTATCTCATTTTTTCTATGAATCTCAATATGATAACCATTGTAACATATATCTTTAAAACTTAGTAGATTTCTCTTTGATTGACTAGAGAATAATGCATTGTCAATTGTAAATATTGTTCCTTTAGGCAAACATATATTTGCTTTTCCAAATTAAGCCTTCAATCAAGTATGTAGGACTTGAGATTGTATTGACTTTTTTCTTTCATCACTTCCAATTTTGAGAAATATTTTATGCTTTTAAGTATAGTGTGCGTTGTTGCACTCGCTGGCAAGCATACATCTTTGTTATTCATCCCAAAGTTATCAAATAATTGAGAAATATTTATGTTTCTTCATAAAAGTAATGACAATAATAAGTAATGAGCCATAATGATAAACAAAATAGAATATGTAAAATTGGACTTTAACAAGTAAATACGAGAGAAAACATAATAAAATATTAAATATTTTCATACATTTGTTGCTTCTACAATGATGTTCATTTTCTCTTTGGGAGATTCAAATGAATTTGCAACATTTAAATATTTCATATTTTCAAGATTAATTCATATGTTCATGAGATTTGCAAAGTTTGCTTCTACACATATTATTCAATTCTTATTTATTTAGATATTGTAATTTCTAGAAGAAATTAAATGTACAACATATACAAGACATATGTCTCTTTTTGTATCATATCTAAAATGTGGAACTTTCCTTTAATCATCATATTATGTTTGGTTTTCTTGAAAATTTGGATGATTGTAACGATCACCACGAAATGAATACTTATTTCTTCCTCTACCGTGGCCATGACCTCGACTACAACCACGATTATTTAAAATTCACAACATTCGCTTCAGGGAATGATGTTGTTCCAATTGGTTGAGATTCATGATTTTTCATCCACGATAACTAAAATTCACAACATTCACTTCAGGGAATGTTGTTGCTCTAGTTGGATGAGATTCATGATTTTTTTAAAATCAATAACTCATTATTTCATTCAGCCTCGAGAAGACATGAAATGAGTTCAAAATACTTTTAAAATATTTCTCTCGATATTGCTACTTTAGGAGCATATTCAAAACATGTATTGTAGAAAATGTCTTTTTTAACATATTTGCATTAATAAATTTCTTTCTACATAATTACAATTTTGAGTTAGTTTTAAATAACGTGGAGTTGTAACCACTTACTGATTTGAAATCTTGGAGCATCAGGTGCACCCATTCATAACGAGCTTTAGGAAGAATAATTGGATCATATATTTATGATATCAAGATGTATTTCCACATAAAGCACTCATGACAGATAATTTTTATCATTAAAGTTAAATGCTAAAAATTCTAATTTTATAAAATTTGTAATGATAATACTATCACAAAATATTGTATTTATATTAGAAATTTAATATATGCAAAATAACATTTAATTTATTAATTATAATGAAAAGGGAAAAACTGACATACCTTTAAAACCTACTTTAGTGAGGAAAATGATAGAAACTCTTATTGATAACATGTTATGAAATTGAGGAGCAAAACAAGCCACACGAGGAACATGAATATCGAGAAAATATAATATTAAAATAAATATAATATATAAAATAAAATAAATAAATATTAGAAAAGTAAGATAATGGAAATAGGAATTTTTCTTGCAAATTCTCTCTTTTAATCTCACCAATGTGTGTAACACCAACATTCACAAATTTCACTATTTATAGGCAATTTGACAAGTAAGAGATGAAAATACATGACCTACTAAAAATGTGTGATTATGAGACAACTGAACAATATGGGATAATAGGAGAATGACACTTGTTTCTTAAGAACAATAATATGGACCTCCAATATTTGTATATAAAATTTATAATATCTAATACTTTCTTTTGATTTATCACAAGCATTCAAATCCATGAATAAAGATATGAAATTATTTTGCTCATTTGAAATCTGTAACGAAACACATAGGGAAGACCGAAAAACCATAAACCCAAAAACCCCTTTAACCTCCTTCATCTATTTCCTCCATTCTCATTAGCTAATCCTTGCACTCATTTCCCTTTCTCACTCATCTTCTACCTTCCCAAATGCTAACCTTCTTCATTTCTTCAGCACCTATTTCCTTTTTCTGCTCCTAATTCCCAACAACATCGTCCTTATGGACGTCATTTTTGCTTCTCTCCCATTACCCAACAAATCTCACTCTCAACCCTCTACTCCCTTCACAACCAGGTCTCCAACCCGCACTCGCAGATGCAACTTCATATTCACCAGAAAATGCGTCAATTCCGTCTCAAATGGGAACCGGCTACGATTACTTGGTTTTCCAACACTTCCCAGAAGCTTGAAGGCTTCACAAGAACGTGGAGAAGCTGACAAACCCATTTCGGAGGACTTCAGTATCTCAAATTTGGTTAGTTTGTCCGTACATGATAACAAGAATTATGGGACTATCCTCAATTGTATTGCCAAGCCAATTGTATATACATTGTTCTGTATTGCTGTTGGATTTGTTCCTTTTAGGACAGTTAAAGCTCCTGCAATTGCAGCTCAGGTTGTAGGGGAGAGGGTTTTGGATAAGAAAACCAATGGGGAGGAGGTTGAATCCAACTTGAGGGGTCATGAGTACTCAGACTGCACGAGACAGTTGCTCGGTGCGGTGTCAGGTGTATCCAGGAGTATAGAAGAGGCTAGAAAGGGTAATTGCAGTGTAGAAGAGGTGGAGACGGCATTGAAGGCTGTGAAGTCGAAGAAAGAGGAACTACAAGAAGTGATTTTGAATGAGCTTTATATACAACTGAGGGAGCTAAAGAGGGAGAAGGCGGGTTTGGAAAAGAGATTGGAGGAGGTTGTTGATGAGGTGCTGAAAGCTAAGGGGGAGTATGAGAGGTTGGTGGAGAAGGGGGTTAGTGGTGGGGAGGAGGGGAGGGAGAGGATGGGAAGGTTGGAGCAGATATTGAGAAGGTTGGAGGTGGAGTATAATGAGAGATGGGAGAGAGTAGGGGAGATTGGGGATGATATTTTGAGGAGAGAGACTGTAGCACTGAGTTTTGGGGTGAGGGAGCTATGCTTCATTGAGCGGGAATGTGAGCAACTGGTGAAGAGGCTTACCCGAGAAATGAGAGCCAGAGGGAAGGATACTAACAGGTACAAGCACAAACTTAACTTTATGCGATGTTTGGCCCTCTAGTACTTTCAAAGAACTCATGTGTTGGAAGCGTGTTGTAACTTTTATTGTTTACTTCCATACGCAGATCTCTTAAACAAAAACATGTCCTGGAGCAAATTGCTCCACATCTTTAGCCTAATTACTACACATTCTACCTTAATTTCTTATCGAGTTCCTTTTTCCTCATTAGGATGTCAGCCTTCTGCCGCCTTGCAGGATGAGTGGACCATTAATTTTTTTAAGTATATTTTCAGTTTTCTTACGAATTGCAATACTGATAGTGAATGGATTTTTAAGATAGATTTTGAAAAAGCATATAACCTTGTGAGTTGGGAGTTTTTGGATAAAGTTTACTAGGAGAAAGGATTTGGCTTCAAATGCAGGACGTGGGGGTGGGGGATTGTCCCGATGTCTTCGAATATGGTCTTTTCCTTAACCATAACCCTAGATGTATTTATTGTTTGCGATCTTGTAGTGGAAAAGGTTAAAAAATGTCTCTCCTCTTGATCCAGATTGTCCTAAGCAGTATTCCAATTTATTTCCTTCTGTTGTTTAGGATCCATGTGAAGCTTACCAATTCCTTGGAGAGGCTTATATGAAATTTCTTATGGGAAAGGGTGGAGTAAGGAAAGAGGCCGTGTTTGGTGAATTGGGAGGTGGTGGTCAGACCAATGGAGTGTGGTGGGCCACAGATAGGGAACTTAAAGACACTTAACAAGCTAATTGGTTCTGGTGTTTCCCTTGGGAGTTTGATACATTGTGGCAGAAGATTTTTATGAGTAAACATGGGCCCCCATCCCTTGGAGTGGCTTTCAAAGGGACTTTCGAAGAGGGTTTCGAGAGGTACTTCCAAAATTTCGTGGAAAGCTGTTGCTAAAGGGTTCCTTTTTTTTCTCTCAGTTTGTTCATTTTTCTGTGAGCGATGGGCTGAATACTTATTTCTAGGAAAATAAATGGTTGGTAGATAGACCCCTATGTTATTTTTTCCTTGCCTTAACCATATTTCTACACTCTTTTGGAAGTTCCCTTTCTGATAGCAAGTTGATTGAAATTCTGGCCCTTTTAGCTCCATTGGAGGACTTTTCTATTTTTTTTGAGGGAGATGGGACTTTCGTCTTTGGAATCCTAGTCCTTCTAAAGATTTTTCTTGTAGAGGGAGGTTGTGATATACACAAGGGATTACCTTTCTTTTACTTGAAATTGCCTCTTGGAGGGTTTCCAAAGCAATATTCTTTTTGGCAACCAATAGCTGACATTTGAAGCTTGACAGATAGAAGAGGTAAAATTTGTCACGAGAAGGTAGATTAACCCTTTGTGATTCGGTATTAGCTAAGCTTCCCACATTTTACATGTCACTTTTTCAAATGCCGGTTCAGGTTTCTGTAGAAATTGAAAGGATAATGTGCAGATTTTTTTGGAAAGGTCAAAGAGGCAGTAAGCTAAATCATTTAGCAAAGTGGGATCTAGTCACAAGCGCCATCAAAGATGGGGGCCTAGGCATCGACAATTTAAAGCACAAAAATTCAGCACTTCTTTTTAAATGGAATTGGAGATTCATCAAGGAACAAGATTCGCTTTTGTGTAGGGTGGTTAAAAGTATACATGGTTTGGATGCTCATAGTTGGCACACATCCAGAAAAATTGGGTTGAGTTTGAGAAGCCTTTGGATTAGTATATCAAACCTTTGGATTAAATTTGGTTCCTTAGCACACTTCAAGTTAGGGGGCTGGCAGAAATATATTTTTCTGGATTGATAGTTGGTGCTTGGAGATCTCATTTGAAGAAAAATTTCCAAGATTTTTTCGTGTGGCTAAATTTCCAAATGGTAGTATCTATGATCATTGGGATTTTACATGAATTCTTGGAATTTAACATTTCGAAGACAACTTAAAGATGAGGAGATTCTGGAATTCCAACAGCTTTTATTCCAATAAGAAAATAGAAGGGTCAACAACAATATAGATTCTCGGGTTTGGTCATTGGAGGCATCGGGAAGGTATTCAGTTAAATCTCTTGCTAAATATTTGAATTCTTCTTATCAAGGTATTTGGAAATCAAAGAGCCCCAGAAAAGTTGATGTTGTAATATGGATTCTGTTATATGGATCTTTAAACTGTTCGGCCACACTACATCACGAACTCCAAAATCACTGTTTACTCCCATATATGCCCTATGTGTGCAACAAATGAAGAAAACCTTAAACATTTATTGTTTGAGTGTACATGCGCAAACAATTGCTAGATATTCTCCTTGTTTAATGTTTCATGGGTATTTGGTAAGTCAATAAGAGAAAATTTGCATCAAGTCTTGGTGGCCCCCTTCTCTCGCCCAAAGCTCACATTATTTGGTCAAATGTGGTTAAAGCTCTAATTTCATATATTTGGTTTGAGCGTAATTAGAGAGCTTTTCATGATAAACCTTTGGATTGTTCAGATCGTCTCAGCTCCACTCGTCTTCTAGCTTCTTCATGGAGCTCCAAATCGAAGCTTTTTGCGGATTACTCAATTCAAGATATTTGTCTTAATTGGAATGCTTTTGTTCTTCCTATGTAATATTGTACTCTATAATCTTATTATGAAAATCTCTTGTAAGGATGTGACGATGGTGCTAAGGTGGTGTCAACCTAGTTGAGATGACCTAGTGCATCTACTGATCCTATTTTTATCAGATTTATTGTATCTTTCGCTCTTATGTTTCATTGTACTGAGCATTTATCTTTCATTTCTTCAATGTTAGTTTATGTTTCTATTTAAAAAAAAAAGACGAGTCAATATTGGCTAAAAATATGCAAGAATGGCCAATATCGGATGTCCCTGATGGGAGTACAAGAATGGCTAATAACAAACTAGATTAGCCAAAAATAAGCAAGATTAGCCAAGAACAACAAGAATGGCTACATCAGATTGTAGCTTCATGGTGTTGGTGCTTCTTCCTCATTTCCCTTTCATGAAAATGGCTCTTTTTTGTGGTTGGCTAGCTTACGTTCTATTTTATGGGGTCTTTGGGGAGAAAGAGACAATAGAACTTTTAGAGGGATGGGAGAGAGGTGTGGTCCTTGTCCTTATAAGATTTCATACTTCTCTATGGGCCTCTGCGCGTTTAAAAGCTTTTTGTAATTACCTGCTAGGTCTTATTATGCTTGATTGGAGTCCTTTGCTAGGTTAATTGGGCTTCTTTTTTTTTTTTTTTTTTTTTGGGGGGGGGGGTGTCATTTAATCTCAATGAAAGTTTGGTTTATTATAAAAAAAAAATATGTTAACACAGCTGGTTTTGGGTGGAATCCTGTTTCATTGTCATTGTCTGCTTAGGATTCTTGATTTGATTAAAGCTCAATTAGAAAAGAATCAAAAGATCATGAGAGACCTTTTGTGAATGTTAGTGTGTTGAAAGCTACAGGGAAGGAGGGTCTGGGATAGGAAAATTTGGTAGCAAAAATGTAACTCTTTGCAACTGCAAAAATTCTAAGAAAAATTTGCATACGAGGCAAAAATTTTATTGGAACTTTTTATTTTTGACTTGACAATGCTCCTTTTCATTGTAAATGGTTTATATTTTAGCAATATGTTACTGCATATACCATTAAACACAATCCACGATTTTTAGCCATCTAACATGCTATATTTGTATGATAATATGTGCTTTTGATCCTTGTCACATGATTTCATTTTCTTTTGAAGTCTGTGGTACTTGTGTTTCTTTCCCTTTGATGTAACTTTTTTGACATAAAAATTAAAGTTTTAAATTTTATTACCAGTTTTTGCTTCTTTCTTGCAGAATGCCAAAACAACTTCTTACAAAGCTGTCTAAAGATTATATTAAGAAAGATTTGGAAAAAATGCAAAGAAAAAAGTTGGAGCAAAGTATTCTTCCAACTGTTGTGGAAGGTGTCAGTCTTGGAAATTTTTTAGATCAAGAAGCAGTTGATTTTGCTAGACGTATAAGTGAAGGTCTTAAAGATTCTAGGAAGCTGCAGAAGAACATGGAGGCTCGTATGAGAAAGAACATGAAGAAGTTTGGTGATGAAAAACGTTTTGTTGTTAACACCCCCGAGGATGAGGTGGTGAAGGGTTTTCCAGAAGTTGAGTTGAAGTGGATGTTTGGCCATAAGGAAGTCGTGGTTCCTAAAGCTATTAGTCTCCAGTTATTCCATGGCTGGAAGAAGTGGCGTGAAGAAGCTAAGGCAGATTTGAAAAGAAACCTATTAGAAAATGTGGAATTTGGTAAAAAATATGTGGCCCAAAGACAGGTACTGTTAAATGATGTACTTAATTGATGAGTTTGGGATCTTTGTATTTCATAATAGAAATTTATATTGCCATTGTTTTTCTTGTCAAATATTTTATTCAAACTTAGCTACCCTTAACATTTATGGTAAACGTTTTTTTTCTTGACAAAGATTTTGTCACCCTTGCAAGTAAGCAGCTATATTCTAATTGCAGGAACATATTCTTCTTGACCGAGATAGAGTTGTAGCAAATACTTGGTACAATGAAGAAAAGAAAAGGTGGGAAATTGATCCAGTGGCTGTTCCCTATGCTGTGACAAAGAGGCTAGCCGATCATGCCCGAATACGGCATGATTGGGCTGCCATGTATATTACACTGAAGGGAGACGACAAGGAATTTTTCATGGACATTAAGGCAATCCAAAGATACATTGTGCTCTTTATTTGTAACTTATTTTTATTTAATTCTAATCCCTGCTATCTTCTTCAGGAATTTGAAATGCTATTTGAAGATTTTGGAGGTTTTGATGGGCTATATATGAACATGCTTGCCTGTGGTATACCAACTACTATTCACCTGATGTGGATCCCATTCTCAGAATTGGATATCTGTCAACAGTTCAGCCTGAGCTTAAGATTGTCTCAGAGTTGCTTGAATGCATTGTGGAAGACTAGAGTTGTTTTGTATGGAAGAAGTTGGATTTTCGAGAAAATAAAAAATATTAATGACGACTTAATGACGATGATTGTATTTCCCATTGTGGAGTTTTTAGTCCCATATCCGGTATTAGATCTTTTATTTTAATTGTTGGAGACTATTTGTTATTCAAGATATTTGTTTTTGTTTTATGTTTATAACTATTGTTATTATTCTATGACAGATAAGACTCCAGTTAGGGATGGCATGGCCAGAGGAAGTAGATCAAACTGTTGGTTCTACATGGTACTTGAAATGGCAGTCTGAGGCAGAAACGAGTTTTAGATCAAGAAAAACAGATGATTTCCAGTGGTTTTTTTGGTTTATGATGAGAAGTGCTATATACGGATATATTTTGTTTCATATCTTCTCCTTTATAAAGAGAAAAGTGCCAAGGCTTCTTGGCTATGAACCAGTTCGTAGGAATCCAAATTTGCGGAAGTTGGGGAGAGTGGTAACTTACTACTACTTATTGACTGTTAGTTATAGATAGACTTATGATCTGGACATGGTGTTCGTTAAGGCAACATGTAGAACTGTAAATTTCCTTTCTGTTGCCTTTTTCATCATAATGATGCATAGCAAGGTGCCAATATCTTATTGCCACTATCATTTAATGCTCATGTTCTGTGATGAGTATAATAATTGTTTTCACGACATTTTGTTTGAGAAAACACTGGAGACTTGGAATCATGCCATTACATTTTCTATGATAGGAATATTGATATCCTTCACATTAAGGACTTGGATATTTGATTCATACCCTATTGTGTTGGACAGTAATATACTTTTTTGACCACTTGTCAAACATTTTCACTTTATAATTTTTGCTGGCTATTGAATATTGATGACTGTTTTACTGTAAATACTTGCTGGCTAACAATTTCTCTTTCATGGATTTATTGGTGCTGTGTCTATGTCCTGGACCACAACTTAATGGTCTGTGTACATCCAAGTTTATGGTGAAGTTTACTTGCTGCATGCAAATTACACAAAATATTGATGATAAATGTTGTGTGATTAACCTTTTTAGTCGCAGAGTTGGTTGTACTGAATCACCTCTAATGTTTTCTTTAGAGTTGGACCACAAAAAGTTTCTATTTGCAATTGGACACTGAGTTGACAATTCTAATTTCAGTGTTATTCTGCAGAAATCCTATCTCAATTATAGGAGGAAGAAAATCAAACATAAGAAGCGGGCTGGTGTTGACCCAATTACACGTGCATTTGATAGAATGAAGGTTAGAGCCAAATGCTAGAGTTTCTACTGTTTCTCTTCTGATAAGTAACTGCTTAAATATATTTATGATCAGCGTGTGGTTTGCAGAGGGTGAAAAGTCCACCAATACCTTTGAAAGATTTTGCTAGTATTGAGTCAATGAGAGAGGAGATCAATGAAGTTGTGGCATTTCTACAAAATCCTCGTGCTTTTCAAGAAATGGGTGCACGTGCCCCTCGGGTATGTTTAACTGATGGTAGATAGGCAGTTCTTCAAATTTCTCTTGGACATATTTCCCTTTTATATTTCTACAGTTCTACCTCAATAGTATTTTTTTTTTCCTTTTTTGGTTGAATTTCAACAGCGAAGTGTTTAACGTCAACATTAGTAGGCAATAGTTTTACTCACTTGATTAAAGTGCCATTTGGTCCCTTCTGTGGTTTGTGGGGGCCGTTGGGAAAACCAAAACTGTCAAACTGTTTCGAGGGGATTTCCCTCCCCATTCTTCAGTCCTTTATTTTTTTTAGTAAAGGAAACATTCATTATATAAATAACAGGAGAAAACCCCAAAACAAGAATTATAGGAGGGAAAGCCAATTACTGACTAAAAAAGATAAATTGAAATAAGTAAAAGGGTGCTTTGTTTTACACCAAGAAAAATCAGTAGATAAAATAAGTTCCATAAAACAAGGAAAAGAGGAAAAAGTCACACCCCCTCCCAAGTTACCCTATTAACATAGGAAAAGGTGTGAGGATAACAAATATCGACCCTTTTACGACATCTACTGTCAACCTGTACTATCCTTAATACATCACCAAGGTACCTGATAAACAGTTAATATTTCTCATTCAGACAACATGCTTAAATCTCAAGATATGCTAGCATAATTTACAAACTTCCATTCAACAGCTTAACATAAAATAGATACATGTTTACAGACTTCCACTCTTCAAAACCCTTTTATGTAAAATGTTGAGTCTTAAATACAATATTTACAAACTAAGTAGCTGGCCTAGACGAGTTTGGTGTAGGCGAAGCACCTCGGTTTAGCTCGCTACCTAGAAAATAGAAAACAAAAAAAAACTATGAGCTAAGTTGCCTAGTGAGTGACAAGTTCAGAAAACTATGTTTAGCTTAAATATTCAACCAAATCATGCTTGATAACCAGGTAATGAAAGAATAAATAGTTCACCAGAGAAAACTTATAAACATTTGCTTATGCCCGAAAGATTTCCTTAGTTGAGGTGGAGCAAAACTCAACACTACTCAACGTCGAAAACAACCTTAGTTGGGGTGGAGTAATCTCGACACACCCAACGTCGAATAACCTTAGCTGTGTGGAATAATCTCAACATAACAACGTCGAATCTCCCTTTATGTGCACGTAGGAATCATTAACCTAGGCTGCCCCTGCCCGTGTACCTTCTCATGTCCTTCACTATCGGGGTCCCATAATACAATATTTAGGCTGCGCATATGCCTTCTCTCTGTCCTTCGGCATTGGGGACCATAATCCTTTTGAAAATAAAGCATGCTTTGACAGCAAATCATTAACAAACAAAAGTTTACCAGTCCTCAGAGTTTCAAACTATTTATCAAACCAACATGCTTTGCATAATACTTAGCATCATAAAACATCATGCTCCATCATTTAAGTTCATGTAAAAGCATGTTCAAACTCAAACTAAGTAACTCATGCTTGCTTAATGATTTCAAAAGAAAATCAACTTCAGATCATGCTTTATCATACTCAAACTCATGCTAGGAAGCTCATGTTTTAAGAATAATTCGAGCATACGAGGAATATTGAGAAAATAAATCCATTTTAAATAAAATTCAGTCACTCACAACTTGTCCCGGGCTCCTAATGGGTTATATATTTCCCTTAGCTCTTCTTGGCTTGAAATAAATTAATTCCTTTGTTAAATTCCCTTAAAATTCCTTAAAATTCCTTCAATGTATAACTTAAGTCAATTGAGTCCTTAATATTGAATTTTAACATAGAAGATCTCACCAACAATCGAACACTTGCTTAAATGACAAAATAGAAATTTGCCCCTAGGCATGTCCAACAGCCCAACAGCATGCTTCCATAGCTTGTCCAGCCCCCCATGTGCGGCAAATCACGCACAGCTGCACTGCCTCGCACACACTGGCATTGCCTCGCATAGCTAACACTCGTGGGCGGCAACTCTCGCACAGATTGAGGCCAAAATAACCTCAAAAGGTAAGGCGTGTGCACGTGTTCAGCTATGCACATCAACTGGGCGTCAGTCTCTAGCCTACCCGATGCCTGCGTCGTGCCCTTGTCAACAACTTGCGTCGTGTGCCTTGTCTGCCCACTAGCGAGACTAACAAGACTTGTCTCGCTCAACACTTGCACGCCTGCAATGTTGCCCTCTGCTCATTAACGAGATTTGTCTCGCCCAACAGCCTACACGTCCATAGGTGGGTGGCATGTCAGCCTGCACATTGGACGTTCAAAATCACTGAAAATAACCTCAATGGAATTCTTACCTTCGGCCACTGCCCAAACTTGCTTGCATGCACACCGTCTTCCTCCTTAGCCCAATATCACCCGACAACCTCGAAGACACTGCCTTCATTTCTAGCTGCCAAAAATAATATTTATAGCCCAAATTAAGCTTTACTTTCTCTTACAAACTTGTAGATAATGGACTTAACTAACTTACCTCCAAATTTCAGCTTCAAACTCCTTTTCTTCCGTTAGATATCAAGAATTTCCTCCACCCCGCTCTAGATTACTCGACAACATGAACCATCTTGAATCTTTGTGGAATTCGAGTTCTTCCTCGAGGAATTCCCTTCCGGCAGCCCTCTCTCTGAAATTAGACTCAATTTGGAGTAATTTGGTCGAAGAATATCTCAAATGGCCCGAGTAAATTACGCAAACCAGTCTTCTTTCTTGGACCTTCTATTTATAGCCTTCTCAGAAAACTCATGCAAAATCTCAACTTGCCACCTCCTGCTTACCCACGCCACAATTAACCTCATTTTGATACCTAATCAAACTTAATTAATATTTAATTCTCAAATTTTCCTAAATAAAAAGAAATGATGGATGCATCAGCTTGTGATAAGCTCTCTATGCATGGTTGAGCACCAATTGAGGTTCTTTTGCTCTTCTACTCGGCTAACCATTTGCACGCAGCCCCTGATGGACGCCTAAGATGGATGCCAAGATGGACGCCCAACTCCCCCTCATTAGCAGCTCTAGGACGCATAGCCTTCCTTGCACCCAAGACGCATCCCTTGGCCTACTCTTCTACACCTTATGCCCGCATCAACAATTCAAGCTCGGCTACTCAATAGTTCTCCATGCCCAAAGCCAACACTTAGCCTAATTTTCCTCACTTCTCTTTTCAACCCCAACCACACACCATGATCCTCCATCCGGCTACACCATAACAAAGGGGCTCTTGGCTACCTTCCATCTCAACTACCCACCTAGCCACTTGCTAAAATCACTCCCACAGCTAAGTCCACAAGCATACCTCCCTTGGCTTCTCTTTTCCATGCCTCCTTCAATTTAAACAAAGAAAATTTGTCCAAGTCTACAACAATAACACAACACTTAATTTTAGTACTAAACTTAGAAATGAAAGTAGGGTTTACAAAAAGAATCATTAAAAAGCCGTATGTTCCTTTCACCCCATAAGCTCCACAAGAAAGCACAAGTAATGGCCAACCAAATTGTCTTCTTAGTACCACTAAAAGGATGACCCACCAACAATGATGCTAAAGGGTTAGAGATGTTATTCGGGCAAGATAGAACCATCCAAAAGTAGGCAAAACAATGCCCCAAAAACTAGCAGCAAAAGAACAGTGCATGAACAATGAACCGGCGTTTTAGCATCCCCATGACACATATGACACCAAGATGGAGAAAGAGACATATAAGGCAAATGGTGTTGCAAACGATTAGCAGTATTAATGGCACCCCAGCTAAGTTCCCCAAGAAAGATTTTAGTCTTTTTAGGATATCTATCTTTCCAAATCACACAACAAAGCTTCGACAGAACAAAATCCAAATCACCCACTAAATTAGCCATCAAATCAATATATTGACAAATGGATCTCCAAGGAGCTTTAGAAGAACTGTGAGAGATAGGAGAGAGCCAGATACAACCAGGAATAATACTTTGCCACAATAAGATTCCTCTGTAAGGCATCGTGCTATGTTAAGAAACACTATGTCCATTTAGCAAGAAGGGCTAAACTATGATGCTTAAAATTTCCAATCCCAATGCCACCCAATAACTGAGGACACTGAGAGATCACCCAGTTTAATTGTGTATGCCACCATCACCTCTAGAACCTTCCTAAAAGAAATCACGAATCAACTTATCAAGGCAACTAATGACGGAGGAAGGAGCGTGAACAACGACAAATAATAGATATGGAGGCTAGAAAGAGTAGCTTGAATAAGCGTGTGTCTTTCGATATATAAGCATACTTCCAATTATGAAGTTTATTTGAAATCTCTCCTCCACTGGCTGCCAAAAAAAAACTTTAGAAGAATTGCCACCCTAAGGAAGCCCAAGATAAGTAGAAGGCTAGGAACTCCAATTGCAACCAAAGGAACTTCCATGAAAAGTTACAGAAGTAACATTTGAAACGAGGGTCTACTATATCCAATTTAATAATTGAAGAAACAGAAGACTATCAACCCACCCAAACTATCAACTCAAACTGAATTATTTGTCGGGTCTTATTTTTCTTCATTAAAGTCCCTTTATCCAATGGGGCTGTGTGCTTAGTTTAGTTTTTTTTTTTTTTTTCTCTTGAAAAGGAAAAAAGACTAATGCTCCAAAATACAATGAGACAGAAAAGGAAAAACAACATAAAACATGAGACAAATACAGCCAGAAGGACCAAAGCTGGACAAGACCGAAAAAAAAAAACAAAGACAAACAAAAAAAAAAAAAAAAACAATGCGAACAAATACACCCCAAGTCAAGGTAAAATGACTTTTTTCACCAAATCCTAGAAACCATCAACTTAAAACTAACAGAACAATCAACAAGACTTGAAACTTGAGAGTGAAAAAGGTTTGAATGCAGAAGGGCTTGAGGATAAGCTCGTAACCAAACTGACTTGCAAGTAGCCAACCCCTAGAATACCACCTAACCAAGATTATATAATAGCTCATCGGTGGAAACAAGTAGAACGCTGAAAGCACTACCACAAACCAACAAAACATCCTTTCAAATAATGAAAAGTCTCAAGCCCACCTCCACAACTCTTCTATGATACTTGAAACAAAGTTACGATCATGAGCTTCTATGAGAAAATGATGAAACGATTACCCAAAAATCAAACAATATTATTCGATCAAGGAGGAGAATTTAGGTGGGATTTGAGAAGGGGATAACTGATAATGCATCGAGCAAGGCTTCTAATTAGAAAATTTCTTAATTGGGCTTTGGAAGAGGGATGCTACATCTTTAAGAATATCTTCATCTGAGGGAACTTCTTCTGGTGCTGAACTTACAGTGAAAAATTCTCATTCATCGCTACTCACACTAGCAATGGAATCCTCAATAGAGTCTTCTTGTGTATGGGAAGCTTTTGTAGAGGAAAACAAAGGCACTTCCTTAATGAACTTCACCTTTGAATCTGGAAAAGAGATAATGGTTTTAGAGGGAACAATAGGTGGTGGTCGAGGATTTGAGGAGTTCGGATTTGCCTTGTTTGATGCCAAGGATGGATCTTGCATAAGAACACATTTTTCCTCTAGAACACCTAGATTAACTCCATCTTCTTTGAAATGACTATCAATACTCTTATAAGACTCTGCATTACCCTTAGCTGCTAATGCTTAAGAGTGAATCTCTTCCTTTTGGAGAAATGCTTTGGGAATGGTTTTAGTAATCTCTTGAATTTCTTAGAAATAGGGAAGAGAGTACAAGAACCAGCAGCTTTTCCACCTGAAGAATACAGTTCATTGGCCTTTGAAGAAATACCAACAATCTTCTGTACTTTTTTTAGAGATCACCTTTTGAAGGATAGCAAAAGGGCTTCTTGAAAAATTCAGGACATTTCAAAGTGGTAAGAGGAAATCCAAATCGGGATTTAGTGAACTAAACTCCACGCCTTCGTCCTTCATTACTTGATTCAACCGAACCACATCAATTGGATTAGTGAAATCTTTGGCAAATAGTGCACCTTTAACCTTAGTCGGAGGATCAATTAACTCAATGTCCCGAAAACTCAAGAAGAATATGAAGCAAAAGGATGCTCTCTTCTCTCTCCTCTATTCCCACACCCCTCCCCCTCTCTTCTCCGTTCAATAGATCCGGCCAGCCTCTGTTCTACCCAATCTTTCCCCTTGTCTAACACCTTTAAGTATGGAGTGAAAATTTGCAATGCGGATGGTTTCTACTTTTGTATTTGGCATGAATTTGGTTCTTTTCATGTGGAAGACTTGGAAGTCAATAAGATCCTTCTTCTCTCAAAGTCGCAGCTCAAGTGGTTCGTGGAAAATATTTTAGATTTGATTAAGGGCTCTACATCACGATTCTTTGAGAGAAGTTGTGAAGACAGTTCAGGTACTACAAAATTGTCTAAGTTCCTCAACTCCTCAGGTTGGATTATGCGATGTGTTGTTTGGCCATCCTTTGGGGGAAGATACTTTATTCATATTCGATCCGGAGATTCGAAGCAAGGTTGGTATTCCTTTGTTGTAATGCTCCTTGATTTTCATAAAAATTTTGAAGCATCTACAAAGTCATTTAATCCGAGAAAAGAATCTTCAGTTTTAGTTTTACCAGACCAAGGTGAAGCCTTTGTGGACCTTGTGAAGACTTCGAAAGCTCAGAAGAAACAGAATATGAATTTGATAGCTCCTCCATGTCTAAAACATGGCACTGTTCTAGTACCTGATAAACAAAGTAAGTCCCATCACTAGGTGTTAAAGAATTTTGGTCAAAAAAGAAGATTTCAGCAAGTTATGGATAGTATCCAAAATGTTCGAGTTTAATGAGTGGACTGAAATATAGCCAAAATGATAAAAATCTATTTCCAATCAGAGATCATTATCAATCCTTGTTTGCAGAAAATGCCTTAATAAAGCTGGACCAAGGAAATTTAGAGGATTTAATTGAAAAACCGGGCAGTTGGCATTCCACCCAAAATTTGAAAAATGGAACAAGAAGGTGCATAGTCAGCCTTTGTATTCAAAAGGTTATGGAGGATGGATTTCCATTAAAAATCTCCCACTAGATTGTTGGTGTAGACCAACTTTCGAAGCCATTGGAGCCTATTTTGGAGGTTTGGAAGATATTGCAATAGAAACATTGAACCTTCTTAACGTCTCTGAAGCCAAGATCCAATTTTAAAAAAATGTGTGGTTTCATTCTGTCTGCCATAGAGATTTCAGACGCAATTTTTCTGAATTTTGGGGACATTGAATTAATTGATCCTCCTTCAAGAATAAAAGATGATTTATTTGTTAAGGATTTTACAAACCCAATTGATTTAGTCCGTTTGAATCAAGTTTTAAAGGACGAAGGGGTAGATGTCGAAGATTTAGATCCTAGACTAGCATTTTTGTTACCTTCTTGGCTTTCCCCAAACTTTTCAAGAAATCCTTCGGTTCAATACACTAAGGGGGGAAGCTTCTCGTTAGGAAAAGTCATTGGAAGATGGTTGTCTGGCCTCATCTGAACCTGATTCCAAAGCATCAGAAAAGATCTTCGGGCGTCCTTCTTTTCTCGAGGTAGGTATTGATCAACATTCATTAAAGAATGAGAAAGAAGTTGAGGAGCTGGTCTCGGGTCGAGAAAAGACCCTTGATATCCCCTTGAAAGAAGCCCAATCGATCTTCGTCTCCAAGGATAGAGATTCTCCAGCCGTTACACTCCCCAAGAGGTCCAGCCCCATTGAATTCTCACCCCCAGAAGTTAATGCCACCGGTTCCCTATCCAATGAAAAGGAATTTAATGCGCGATTAAGTAGACCCACGCTTGCAGCAGTTTTTTCAAAGCCTTTCGGCAACCCAACCTTTGATCTCCCCCCTTTAACTTTTAATGGTGTCGGCCCCCCATTAAATGAAAAAGAATTAAATGTTGGCTCTTTCTTTATCTCTCCTAGAAAGTCTTGGCAGCCATCTCTCCTCAGCAGCCCCACCCTAGTTGGCCCATTCAAAAAACAGCCGTACCTCTTCCTATTCGGTTCAGACTTCTCTCCCTTTGAAGGCAAAAAATCAATCCAATTTACTCAAACCTTTTCCCAAACATTTTGTCAGGAAAAAGACTTCTTTTATCAACTCTGGGTCCTTGATAGTGAATCCGGATTTGCTTGAAAATTGCTGCATTAAAGTACAAATTCTAGGGCTGTCTCTTGAAAACTCAAATTCCTTCCCCTCGGATCAAATCTCTTTTTCCCACTCAGACTTTATAATTCTGGGTTCTAATGTAATATTTGTTATAGGCCTTTCGGAAAGCTTTTCACGCAAAATTAGCCAGATTAACCAAGCTTCAGAAAAGGATTTAGATGAAGATTCTATAGTAAGTGCTAGCAGCGAAGAGTTAGAACATTTCCCTTTGGAGGAGCCCCGCGAGGAAGAAGATTTGGATGAAGAGTTTGGCATTGACTTTCAACAATTATTTCAAGCTGAGGAAGGTCCCTTGCTTAGTAAGGCTGAAGCTTCCTTTTTTACTCCTCTAGATAAGAGTGAAATCCCACAGCACCTCCATTCAATCATTGATGCTTGTGATATTGTTCTTGGTTAATTTCTGTTCAAGGAGTTCGTACTTTTTTGAAGTTGTTTTGGTTTAAATCCTCTTTAAAGATGCTTTCATGGTTTACAAGCGGCTTGGTCACATCATTGGAAGTATGTTTAGAGTGGATGGGCAGGTTTAGTTATTGGAAGGCTGGAGGGTTGTTCAAAGTGGTGGAATTTTACAAATTACAAGAGGCTTGGAAGCATCATTGGAAGCATGTCTAGTTGGTTGGGCTGGTTCAGCTGGTGGGAAGTTTGAAGGGATGGCTAAAGATAGCTGCTTTTTAGGGTGTCTACAAGTTCGAAGCCGTTTTGTCAGATCTCAACAAGCTTATTAGGACCATTCCTTCACTTATTCTGCTCGTTTTTTGGCTTTTGTTCTTTAGCTCTTTAGTCGATTGTATTTTCTTCTCTTCAATGTTTTAGTTCTTTCAATTGTGTAATTGTCTCTCCTTAGTTTCTATTTTATTTGTTTGCTTATTCTCCTTTTGTTTCCTTTGTACTTTGAGCTATTGGCTCTTTTCATTTTATCAATGGAAAAGTCATGTTTCCTTTCAAAAAAAAAAAAAAAAAATACTGCCCGGATTTTCATCTTTAAAAATCAATGGTTGAAGGCATAAAACCACATATATTCTTTTTGACTTGAATTTTAGCTTCTGCACAGTTGAGGAGATTCAAAGTTTCAGTAGCAATAGATTCTAAACCTCCAAATAAGCCCAATGGCTTCAAAAGTTTGTCTACTCCAATAGTCCAATGGAAGATTGTTAATCGAAATCCAATCCGCATAACCTGTCATCATCAACAGCCGACCATGCCTAAACTTATTCCATTTTCCAAACAACAGATGAAATTCACCACTCTTGCCATATGCTAGGACCTTCAATCAAGTTCTCCAAATTTCCTTCGTCAAGTTTAATTAAAGCATTTTCTACAAAGAGTGGGTTGATGATGACTTTGGCTTGAAAGTAAATTTCCAAAGTTTTGGCAATCTCTTTCCAATCATTGAACTTGAACAACTTTGATATTATCCATAAGTTGCTAAAATCTACCTTAAAAACTTCGTAATTATTTTGCACCCAGTGATGATCCTTGCTCTCATTTACAACAACTATTCTTGCATCAATCTCAATCAAATTCTGAACTTTTTTTAGAGACTAAGGGTGGAGGATGTCTTAAAACCTCCATGGTTTCCTCACAGGTTGAATTCTGTCCACTAGCTGTTGGAGAATCTGCCCCTAAATTAGATATAATTGGTGATTTGAATAAGGAGCGTTGATGGATCTGATGAATTAGAAACTCTCTTTCCTTCAAAAAGCCACAAAGCATTTCCAAAAATGATCGCCACCCATGATTAGGATAACCCATTAGCACTTGAATGAAAAGACGCTCCCCTGGAATGGGCCAAGTTTCACACCTCATAGTCCATTTGGATTCTCGTCGAAATTTGGATAACCTTGTTGCACCTGAACTGTCCTGCCCACTTCTTAGTAAAAAAAAAAACAAAAGAAAGAAAGTTACAAGAACCTTGAAGAAGCTCTGAAATAGAATCCATGAACCATCTTAAGTGCGAACTTGATAGAATAAGAGCTTTACTGAAATCCAAATCTTCTACGGAGAACAATTTGGAATCATACCAAATGCAAAAGAAGGAATCGTTAATTTTACAACTTTTGACTTCCATTATCAGAAAGTAACAAACTGAAGACACCCCAGCAGGCTAAACCCAAAACAAGGCACAAATTCGGTGTACAAAAGATGGCAGAGGAAGATTGATTGTGGCGGCTAATTGGAGGTGGCAAAACAGAAAGAGAATCCACAAAGAACTCTAATATGGAAGCTTCATGGCAGAGAAGGTGGCTGGATGGGAGACAAAAGGTGGGAAGCGGAGGTTTGTTGGCTAAGGTTGGAGAGGTCTGAGATGGAAGATGGGAGACGACGTAGAGGATGGGACGAAGGGCTGCTAGGTAATCTAGTGTTAAAGTCAAGGAGAGAGAACAAAGGTGTGGCGAGGGAGGAAAATGAATGAGGGGAGGGTTTTAGGTAGAGAGGGGAGGTTTTAGGGAGAGAAAACAATGGACAAATGGGACAATGGAAGGTGGAGGACGGTCGGCGGCGAACGACAGTGGTTCAGAGACGGAAGGCTAGGGGAGACGGCTAGGGTTTGGGGTTGTGTGCTTGCTTTCTTGGATGCCCTTGCCCTTAATTCTTTCATTTTTTTCTCAACAAAAGTTGACTTCTCAAAAAAAAAAAAAAAAAAAAAAAAAGGGAAAGAAGAAAAGAAAAACTCAAACTGAATTACATAGAAAAGAACTTCAACTAAAACGCGTAATGGTTCTCACTTGGGCTATGATTTACGGTTCTTTAAACTGCTCCTCAGTATTACAAAGAACGCTGCCAAATCACTTTATTTCTCCTTCCATCTGCCCCTTATGCGAGGATGTTGGTGAGGACCTTCAACATTTATTTTTTGAATGCCGCTATTCCTGGGCTTGTTGGAGGAAATTGTTGTCCAAAGTCCATCTTCAATGGGTGTTCAGGGGTTCTTTCTCTGAAAATGTTCATCAGCACTTTGTTGATCTTGCGTAGGAGCCAAAGTCCTGTCTTTTATGGGCTAATGTTGTCAAAACCCTTCTTTCTGAAATTTGGTTTGAGAAGAACCAAAGAGTTTTCATGACAAATCCCTCTCGTGGCTAGACCGTTTTGAAGCAGCCAGACTCAATACTTCTTCTGGGTGTTTTCTTTCTAATCTTTGTCTTAATTTTTCTATTTAAGACATGTTTAAATTGGGGTGCTTTCATTTTTTCTGCTTAGTTTGTATTTGTTCAAGTACTCTTTGCTTATGGTTTTTACTTCTTGATATTTGTTTTGTATCTTTATTCTTTTTTGAGTCTCTTTTCATTAAATCAATGAAAAGTTATGTTTCCTTTTCTTTTATAAGAAAATAAACCAAAAAAAAAAAAAAAAAAAAAAAAAGGGAAAGAAGAAAAGAAAAACTCAAACTGAATTACATAGAAAAGAACTTCAACTAAAACGCGTAATGGTTCTCACTTGGGCTATGATTTACGGTTCTTTAAACTGCTCCTCAGTATTACAAAGAACGCTGCCAAATCACTTTATTTCTCCTTCCATCTGCCCCTTATGCGAGGATGTTGGTGAGGACCTTCAACATTTATTTTTTGAATGCCGCTATTCCTGGGCTTGTTGGAGGAAATTGTTGTCCAAAGTCCATCTTCAATGGGTGTTCAGGGGTTCTTTCTCTGAAAATGTTCATCAGCACTTTGTTGATCTTGCGTAGGAGCCAAAGTCCTGTCTTTTATGGGCTAATGTTGTCAAAACCCTTCTTTCTGAAATTTGGTTTGAGAAGAACCAAAGAGTTTTCATGACAAATCCCTCTCGTGGCTAGACCGTTTTGAAGCAGCCAGACTCAATACTTCTTCTGGGTGTTTTCTTTCTAATCTTTGTCTTAATTTTTCTATTTAAGACATGTTTAAATTGGGGTGCTTTCATTTTTTCTGCTTAGTTTGTATTTGTTCAAGTACTCTTTGCTTATGGTTTTTACTTCTTGATATTTGTTTTGTATCTTTATTCTTTTTTGAGTCTCTTTTCATTAAATCAATGAAAAGTTATGTTTCCTTTTCTTTTATAAGAAAATAAACCAAAAAAAAAAAAAAAAAAAAAAAAAGGAAAAAAAAAAAAAAAAAAAAAAAAAGGAAAAAAAAAAAAAAAAAAAAAAAAAGGGAAAGAAGAAAAGAAAAACTCAAACTGAATTACATAGAAAAGAACTTCAACTAAAACGCGTAATTGTTCTCACTTGGGCTATGATTTACGGTTCTTTAAACTGCTCCTCAGTATTACAAAGAAAGCTGCCAAATCACTTTATTTCTCCTTCCATCTGCCCCTTATGCGAGGATGTTGGTGAGGACCTTGAACATTTATTTTTTGAATGCCGCTATTCCTGGGCTTGTTGGAGGAAATTGTTGTCCAAAGTCCATCTTCAATGGGTGTTCAGGGGTTCTTTCTCTGAAAATGTTCATCAGCACTTTGTTGGTCTTGCGTTGGAGCCAAAGTCCTGTCTTTTATGGGTTAATGTTGTCAAAACCCTTCTTTCTGAAATTTGGTTTGAGAAGAACCAAAGAGTTTTCATGACAAATCCCTCTCGTGGATAGACCGTTTTGAAGCAGCCAGACTCAATACTTCTTCCGGGTGTTTTCTTTCTAATCTTTGTCTTAATTTTTCTATTTAAGACATGTTTAAATTGGGGTGCTTTCATTTTTTCTGCTTAGTTTGTATTTGTTCAAGTACTCTTTGCTTATGGTTTTTACTTCTTGATATTTGTTTTGTATCTTTATTCTTTTTTGAGTCTCTTTTCATTAAATCAATGAAAAGTTATGTTTCCTTTTCTTTTATAAGAAAATAAACCAAAAAAAAAAAAAAAAAAAAAAAAAAAAAAAAAAAAAAAAA